>CATIWR010203730.1:0-13898 GCA_949677035.1 Omphalea diandra | reverse complement strand
ATATATATATATATATATATATATATATATATTATGTAACATAATTAGGAATAGAGAGTGCAAGTTAGTGCAGGGTTAGCCTATAAGTAGCATAGGGTGAAGTGGGATACAAGCAAGCATTGAATGCTTGTAATATATGAAGATATGCATAGATCTTATCTTAGCAAAGGTGAGGGAAGACATTTAAAAATAATAATAATATTTCAGGTAACTAAAGATGCATGCATGATGGAGCAAGATTAATATATAAAAGATATTTGAAGAAAGCAGTAGAAAAATGTTATGTATCACATATTATAAAATAGCAAAAACTCACCCATGCATGGATTGTTACGCAGGTGGGCATATATTATTTAAAAATAAAATTTAAATATTTAGTAAAAAAAATTTACCTCTTCAAATGGATACAAATTCTAAAACGAACACCTGGATATGTAATTTGACAGCAATAGAAAAATTATGAAGTGTAATCAAATATTTAAAAATAAATTGTGCATCAACACATGCGTGATCATCATGGTTATCTGTATATAAAATTAACACGAGAGAACAGGATACAAATGTCAATATCGTCAGATTGACAGATGCAATAATTACAAAGTCCATTTTGTGTTAATCACACTGCTTTAGTTAACAGGTAGAAGAGCAGACGTATGGCAGAAAAATTACGAGAAATTACTGGAAATGAGATAACAAAGGTCATTGATTTGACAAACGCAGAAGTGCGAACCAAGCCTAACATAAAAGTTGACGCACCATTGTTTTGGCTGTTGGTTTGAGTACAAAAATAAAGGTCATAATTGCCGGCGTGAAATCAATTTCAATTTCACTGTTCATAAGCCCAAGAGCTATATTTCTATACTATCGATGTTTCTGAATAAAATTTTTTTTCTTCTATTCAAGAAATGAATTATAAAAATATTTTTATATTTTTCCTGAGAATCTTAATTATGTTGACAAAATTTTACAAGATGTGACTTAACAATAAACACATTTTATTTGATGATTTTTTTTCAACCACATATCAGTTTTCAGGTTTTTTGAATGAGCAGAGGAAAATAGTAAGGAACTATTCACTAAATACATTTAATAGATTCAATAAATTCTTTTCGATAAATTTTATTTTTTTATTTTTTTTCTTATGTTTGAATAACAAGAGAAATAAAGGAAATAAAATTTTATTTTCTACTCATATTTGAATAAAAAAGAAAAAAAAATTATTATCTCATAAGTTTTCTATTTTATCCTTCATTTAAGAAAATAAATAATATCTATTTACTAAAATAAATTAGAGAAAATAAAAAACTAAACAAAAAATATACTAATATTAAACATAATAAAACCATTATTTTTAAAGTTATAATTGTCTAATTTTTTATATTAACTAAACACTAATACATATAATCCTAATAAATATTACTATACATTTATATTAAATACTAATTCAAGTAATAAAACACAACATTTCTTAACAATTTTATGAGTAAAATTATCAATTTATAAAAATTATTTTCAATCTCTCATATTTTATCCCTATTTTAGAGAAAAATAATGAAGATAAAATAATATTTATTTTTTCCTTATATTTTTCTCTATTAAGAAAAATCTTATTCCGCTCTTATTTTCCTCTTTCCGTACTTTTGTCTTTGTCAAACACAAACACGAGATTAATCTTCTGATGGACACAAGTTTATAACTTTGCAAATAATTTATCCTCGATTTTCTTCCTTCATGATATTTAACCCTTTGTTTGAATTGAGGTAAAATAAGAAAGAAAATAAAATAATAAAAAAATAATAATTAATTATAATTTTCATTATTTGGAAATTGAAGAAAATAAGAGATGAAAAAAAATAATTTTTATTTTATTTTCAAAATGAAGTTAAAATATAATGATTTATGATGAATTTATTTTTTTTCATTGATATTTTTATATTGAAATTCTGGGGGGAGAACACTGAAGTTGGAGATCAATTCAGATATGGCCAAATTTCACAGGGAGAAAATTCTTGTTGGTAAGCTTCTTCCTAATAGAAATACACCTCTTCGAACCCTCAAAACTCTACTACTAAAGATTTGGAAGGTGCACCTGGAGATGGAAATCCAACGAGACAAACAAACTTTCATTTCATATTCGCCTTTGTAAACAGTGAAGATAAACAGTTTATCTGGGAATGTATGTCATGGCCTATCTTAAATGCCTTACTTGAAGACTGGCCAGTGCATATTCCATTAGAAAAAATTGAGTTTAATCGAGCACCATTTCGGGTGGAAAGATCGTGATAAGGATTGAATTGCATTTTAATATGAGAAATTACCCGAATTTTATTTCTTATGTCGTTGGATTGGTCAATCTTGCGTTTTTATCCTTTTCAGGATGAGCATCAATTTCAAGATATGCTTAGTTCGGGTAATTTCAAATTTGGTGCATGGCTACGGAGTTACCCATCTTCTACTCTCATCAAATAATCCAAGTTAAGTCCTTTGTTGTATGAAGATATCTCTGTAGATCCTTCTCAAGAGCAAGATCACAGTTATACAGTGAAAGACAACCTTGAAGGGAGGAACGAGTTATTCAACTCGGGTAGTGAAATTCGGGCTAAACTCAAGATGAGTAACATTCACCGAGTCAAAGGATGGTGAGCACACCGACTCTCATTCATGCGATTTGACATCATCTCTGTCACCGTATTATGACTCTAAGCGGAGTCAAACTTTCACTTCCTGCCGGTGAGGATATCTCTGGCGATGACGCGATTGATAAGCCAGAGTCTTCATCCATTAATGGACTCTCGGCTTAATAGATCTGGGTCGTCGACCCGAATTGGACAGAATATGGGTATAAAACTTACACCTTTGCTTACTGAAGAGACATCAAAAGAATTGGGCTTGAATGCTAAGGAAACTCAATCCTTTAAGAAGGATCAACAGGCCAGATGAACTCTTACCTGGGCTTGAAGCTTTAATCTGAGGGGTTGCCAAAGAAGATACCTAGATGGGGGAACGTATCACCGACATAGGCCCAGCGAACCCTGATTCAGCAAAAGAGGCTTTTTCGAAAGGCGAAAATTAAAACAGCTGGCCAGAAAACACAATACGCTCCGTATAAAGAGGAAATTGAGACTCCTTATCCTCTTGACCTTCGGTTGAATATTCCAGAAGAATCCCCGATATGGACGGCTAGCAATGAGACTCCAACTCCTCAGTCCCCTCAATCCAAAGGCGTTGGTGGCTCGCCTAAAGCCACCCAACGACCATGAGTGGCATAATTTGGAACTGTCAAGGTCTGGGACATACCTTGACAGTTCAGTATCTTCGGATTCTAATCCAAACTCATCGTCCCCGTTTTGTCTTTTTGGTAGTAACCAAACAGATGTCGAAGATGATGGATAAACTGCGCGGATCCTACGGATTTGATTATGGATTTTCTGTAGAACCAATAAGGAAATCTGATGGACTTACTCTATGTTGGACATCAGATATTGATGTGCAGATTCTATCCTATTCCCCTCATTGGATTCATACTCGATGCATTCTACTGTAACAGGTATCTAATGGTTTACGGCATTTATTTATGTCCTCTGGGATGTACAGATTTGAGGTGTTTAATCAAATTGCATATCTAAACCCAGGGTTGGATTCAGCTTGGATCACTATTGGGGATTTCAACACAATTGATAGTAATTATGATAAGACTAGCGGTAAACAGGTTCCTCAATCTTGTGCAATTGGTGGTTTATTTGAATTGCCTTTGTTGGACCAACGTATACTTGGTCAAACATCGGAGAGGGGCAAAATCTTATTATGCAGCTTATAGATCGAGGTCTTGCTAACCTATCATGGAGAAATCTATTTGTCAATGCTGCTATCATACATGGTGCTTTCTGTGGCTTGGATCATCGTCCATTATTCCTTAAGCTATTTGGGGAGCAGATTCGATCCAGGAGGAGATTTCGATTTGAATCAAAATGGTTGGAAGAGGAAAAATGTGGCTCTGTTGTCCAAAATGCTTAGAATATTTATATTCAAGGCTCTTATCAATTCCAGCTAGTACATAGGCTTAAAAAATGCAGTAAACAATTAAGGCGGTGGCATTAATCTGAGATTAAAAATGCTAGATGGTAGATCATTGAGATTCTAACTCAAATACAACATCTACATGCTAACAGTCAGACCCCTCCTGATATTGAGAAATCCTTGGTTCAAGAATTAGATAATTTATGGAAGCAGGAAGAATTGTGTTGGCATCAACATTCTGGTATATCCTGGCTAAAAGCAGGAGATAAAAATATTACATTGTTTCATGCTAGTGTTGTTAATCGAAGACAGTCCAACCACATACTGGCTCTTAATTCTCCTGATGGATGGCTTTATGATCAAAAGGATATTGAGGTACACATTTTATCTTGTTTTAAACAATTATATTGTTCATCTAATATCCATGATAGCCAAAATGTTCTTGATTGCACTGAGCCAATTGTGAGTGATGAAATTAACATTGATTTGCTTAAACAGGTCATAATGGAGGAAGTTAAACAAGTTGCTTTTATCATAGATCGAAATAAAGCCTCTGGTCCCGAAGGCTTTTCTGCTATGTTTTATCACAAATATTAGCCTATAGTCCAGGATAATGTGTTTAATGTTGTCTCAAGGTTTTTCTCTTCCAAATATCTTCTTATGCAAATTAATCAAACACATATAGTCTTAATTCCTGACCAATGTAGATCTATTGGTCTATGCAATGTCAATTATAAAACGATTGCTGAAATCTTGGTGAATAAACTGAAACCCTATCTCTCTCGAATGATCGATCCTTCTCAGTCTTTCTTTGTTCATGGCTGGCATATCCAAACAATTAGGATATTCTAATTGCACATTAATTTATACATTCTTTTAGCAAAGCCTCTTCACCAAGAACTGCAAAAATGGCCCTTAAGTTAGAAATTTCAAAAGCTTATGACAGAGTTGACTGGGTTTTCTTGAAATCTATCATGGCTAGAATGGGATTTAATTCAAATTTTATTCATCTAGTGATGCAGTGCGTCACAAAAGTCTCTTTTGCCATCTCCTTCAATAGGAGGATCTCCTTCTCTTTCAACCCCTTTTGGGGTCTACATCAAGGGGATCCACTCTCACCTTACTTATTTCTTCTATTGACCAATGCCTTTTCTGCTTTTTATAAAAGATACATTTCTAATATGCTAATTAAGGAAGTGAGCTAATTAAGGAAGTGAGACTTAACAATAGATGCCTTCCTCTGTATTTGTTAATGTTTTGCTGATGATACATTGTTATGCCTATATGCTTGTTCCTAACAAGCCTTCAATGTTAAAGAGTTGCTTGTTAGATTTCAGGAAGGGTTTGGCCAACTATTTAACTGTCAAACATCTAGCATTCACTTTAGCAAGTCTATCAATTCCCAGGTTCGTGATGATGTTCTTTCTATTTTAGGCATGAACCAAATGAAAGTGAGAGACAAATACCATGGCATCCCTTCCATTTGGGGCACCAGTAAACTGAATACCTTTCAATATATCATAGAGCATATGCAGAAGAAGTTAACCAATTGGAGCTTGTTTTTCTTTCTATAGGTGGGAGGGAGGTTATGATTCGTTCTATCTTGCAAGCCATTCCAGCTTTCACTATGTCATGCTTCCTTCTGCCAAAAGTGCATGTGCTGAATTGAACTCTTTGGTCGCCAAATTTTGGTGAAGTCAAAATATAGATGTTAGTAAGATTTGTTTGGATAGCTAGGAGGTTCTAACCAAACCAGAAGCAATAGGAGGTTTAGGTTTTAGAAATTTTCATGATTTTGACATAGCTTTGCTTGCTAAGCAAGCATGGAAACTTATTCCTTAACCATCTTCTACTTGGAGTAAGCTTGTTAAGGGACTCTACTTCCCTTATGGAAACTTTTAGGAAGTTACTCATAAATCAAATGCATCTTGGAGCTGTCAAAGGATGTTGGCTATAAGATCTGTCTTATTGAAAGGTGCTTTATGAGTAATTAATGATGGCAAGACATCATGCATTTGGAATCAGGTTCGGATTCCTTCTCTGCCAAGTTTCGAACTTTCAACCCCTAAACATCCTTAGTGTTCTCTCTTTGTGGGTGATTTGATTCATAATGGAGGAAGTCAACACTTTAATTCCTTCTCTTTCTCACAAAGAAATTCAGGCCATCTTAGCAACCCCTATTGACTACCACCTAAAACATGATAAGTGGATTTGGTTTCCTTCTAAGATGGGAATGTTTAGTGTAAAATCTGCATATTTTCTCTTGAGATCTAGTCTCTATACACTTAATACTGCTGCATCATCTTCTCATCATCACAATTCTCTAAACCCCTCATTTGGGAAATTCTTTGGAACATCTGTCTGCCATCTAAGCTTAAATTATTTGTACAGTGAGCTTTGCGAAATACTCTTTACCTGTGGGTGATGTTTTGCAGGTCAGAGGGCTTTCTATACCTATTGTGTGCCCTCTTTGTTGGATAAATAAAGAAACCGTGGAGCATATTTTTTAACGGTGCCCTCTGTCAGTTCAGAGCTGGTTTGCCAGCTCTTTCAGTTATAAACCTACGGTACCTCATAATACATCTACGGCTCACTGATGATTTCAACTGAAAACTGCATGGAAACTTAAGGCTTCAGACCCGTTTTGGACAAAGCTTGCTTTTCACTTATGGGCTATTTGGTGTGCTATGAATGACTATTTTTAATAAAAAATGTCCTGACCCAATAGCGGTTGCAAAGAAGGGTGAATATATGGCTAAGGAATATATAACTGCTATCTCTAAATCCTACATTGCTGATATATCTGTTAATACAGGAATCGAAGGTGGGAACCTATCCAATTTTGATTATGCCATTCGTGTTCATGCGGAGTTTGATTCCTGCTCAAACCGATCTTCAATTGCCATTATTATTACAAACAGAAGGAAATCCATCATTGTCGGAATGACTTGCTTCAAGATAGCTGCAACTACATGACACGCTCAATCTCAGGCTGTTCTTCTTGCCCTCCGCCTTGCTCACCAGATCGCCTTGCAGCGTTTTGTTTTATTCACTGATAACCAGGAACTGGTAAGGTGTATACACGCTAACTCAGCTGATGGCCTTGGGAGATTGATGGAGTTTCGGCTCAAGAGAGACTTACTTCCTTTTTTCACGGCAAAATTTTGTTTGTACATAAATCTTTAAACAAACACACTAGATGGTTGGCTAGACAACTATCACCGGGAAGACTTCCCTTAATTGGATATCCAATCCGCCATCTGATTTTGTAAACATGTTAAACTGTAACTTCTGACCTCCTGCTTAATGAAATGTTTATGGACCTTTAGAAAATATAGCTTTTAAGAGTTATTTTTAATTATTATCAATATCATAAACACATGAATTAGGAATATACCATTCTGTTTTTAAAGTCAAAAGAATACTAATTTATATAATTTACATATGTACACTTCGTGGGATCCGCATAACAGTTATTAAGAGTTCTTGCATATCATTTCTCCCTGGTAAGTAACATAAATAACATAATGTGGCTTTTTTTTTATTTTTTATGAGAGTAGCATACTCTGGAGTTTGCTTTCTTCATAAAATAGTAATGTCATTAATATTTCTGATTTTTTAATTTATCATGCACATCATCTTTAAAATTGATAATACCTTTTGTTTTTTTTTTCTTTAAAAAGAAGTAATATCTGTAAGTTACAGTAGTACTTTTCGCTCAAACGTTTTTTTTTTCCATCTTATTTTAATGTGCAATTACAAAATAACAATATTATAACAAAGAAAACTACATCAAATGATAAAAGTAAAGTTTAAAAATAATGTTTAGACAATAATATTCTTCTAAGTTATCCAGCCAAAATATAAAATCTTATTAGCAGTAGTATATTTGATATTAAATTGAATATTATAGAGTTTAAGTTTCCAAATTTATCAACCATTTTTATAATGTAATCGAATTAATTCAAGTTAGTAATTAATGTATAGTTTTTTATTTTTTATTATTTTAAATAATTTACACAAATATTTATATATATTTTCTGATATAATTTTGAAGAATCATATGCATTAATTTCATATCATATACATTTGCATAAATTTATTTTATGAAATTAATAACTCATTATATATGATGTTTTTATTGAATATATATGATATTATTGTTGCTGTTATTAATAGTTTTTGTTATTTTTTTTATTGAATATATATATATATATATATATATATATATATATATATATATTATTGTTGCTGTTATTAATAGTTTTTTTAAAAAAGAAATTACTAGTAATTGTTTTTTTTATATATTTGAGTCAAATACCTGCATATTTTATCGAATTTGAAAGTAATTTCGTTAGAAAGTTTTCAAACTCTGAAACATTATAAAGCTCAGCTAGCTTAACCATGAGTATTTTAATTGTGGTATTATATCAGGAAATATAAACCAAAATAAAACATATATTTCCTTTGAAATAGTTCCCTGTACTGGATTGCACGCTCAGCCCTGGTCCTCAGCGTGCTAAGTCCTACCACACAGAATCGAGAAGAGGAAGAATAAGCTGTCCATGTAAGACCCACTTCAGATCATCATTATCTTTAGCTTTTAATCATGAGATTTGCCCCTTTTGTTTTGTCTAAATACTAAATATTTAAATACAAATTTGGTTTTTTGCATGAATTAATTGTTATCCTCTTTTTGTGATTCATGGATATTTTTAATGATGCGTTGGACTGAAGTTTTGAGTTAGATTCTGTTGCGTATAAGGTGTTTGATTATTTTCCTAAAGAAACATGGACATTGTTTTTATGCCTTTCATTATCAAAACCTTGCTAGAATCTTAAGTTTTGATTTTGTGGCTTAGGGAAACATGAAATGTTTGGAATGCAAGGTTTGGCAAGAATTATGAACCTGGGATGTAATTTGTTGTCGTAACCAGTTTCCAAATGGTATTATTGTTGTTGACTTCGAAGGACTGTGAGTTGATTCTGATTCTATGCGAGTAATACTAGACAAGAAATTTTGATGCACTTGATTGAATTGGAAATGGACATTTGCCCGCTAAGAACGTTGTACTTAAACTACTAAGATGCATAAATATTTCTTCAAAATATCCATACAGCCAAAGTTCCCTGTACCTCTCTCTCTTCTTTTCCGTTGTAATTTTGACCAAATAGGAAGCATGTTAGAAAGCAAATGGTACAAAGTTGCCTTGAAGATATGTTTTTGGCTTCTTAGACAGTGAAACTTCAAACCCCCACCCTCTTATAGGCTCTCGCTCTTCCATCAATCCAGCATTTCTGCTTTAATCTCTTCTTGTTATCTTATCGCTATCTTGTATAATGGCAATATATATTATTTTCTTCTTTATTATGTTCAAATATAGTAGCAATCCTAAACCTTCATTTAATCAATGCTTAATTATCTTAGATTGATGCCTTTTCTTTAAATGCTTTTGAACTGGAGTCTCAGTGCTTGAATTATAGAGAGTATAAAAAAATTTCATCTCATATTTTCTATAGTGCAATTGAGAGGCAATTAATGAACAGTATGATAAGACTGATGGACCTTTAATTGGTTATTTTATTGGAAATGGAATAATACTTATGCTTGATGCGGATTATTGGTGCGGATGGTTGCAATTTGTCAACCGACATGCATTTAGTTGCAGAATGGGAAGTCGTACTTTTTTGTGGAGTTTGGCAAAGAACTACTTTACAGTTGGACTCATAGGGCTCACCCTTACAGATCGATGTGCCAGTATTGTCCCAGTACGGGGCACCTCAATGTCTCCCACACTTAATCCCAGGACCAGCACCTTTTCAGGATCACTCATTGGTAATTCATTTTAGTGAAAACTTGATAGAAATTTCCTCAATAGTGGTTTTTCATGCTCTGATCTTTGTCCTGGTTGCAGATGACTTTGTTTTGGTAGAGAAGTTTTGCCTTGAGAAGTTCAAGTTTTCGCGTGGTGATGTGGTAGTTTTCCAGTATGTCTCTTCCTAGCCATTGTTTAAATAGATTTTGCACTATTGTGAGGACCATCTGTTGTTCTTGGAACATATATTCACATTTTGTTTTCATCTACAGTTCAATGTTTTTCTCATCCCAATTCAAAGGAAATTAGAGATTTAATGAACTTGGTTGCGCTATTTACTCTGCGCTAGTGGTGAAATAGTGTTCAAGAAGGAGATTTTTTTTTTTTGGGTTTAACTTTTACTAGTATTTTGGGATTTTCTTAAAGAAGATTGAGCAAGTGTTGACAGATTGAGGCTATTAAGCCCACTCATGTGATTTCTTGATGGTTCAAAAGTAGTTTTGTCAATAATTTTATTTTTCTAGATAAGGAGACTAAAGTTTGCAATTTATTCTTGCAAAAAGAGTTCCAATTTAAAGTTCACCTCACTTAAAAAAGTACACAAGCCACAAAGTCACTGAAACTCTGTTTTTATGTTTTAACTTCATGATGGATCCTAGAATTTATTTTTTCCTCCTCAACTTGGGTTTATGTTGCTTTGGGCCTTTGAGCAGCATAAATTAAGATGTGCAAGTTGTCAAGTGGTTATTTTTTCTCGGTTGTCAAGAGTAATATTGGGTTTGAAAAGTCATTTTTATGCTCAAATTGGCTTACTTGATGGAACAAAGAATTCTTTTTTAATGTTCTATGGACTTCTTTATGATGAATTAGAGCATTGTTGGGCCTAATTTTAGATATTCATGATAGTAAGTTTGCTTAGAATTTTTTCTGGTTAATCTTTCTAATTTTCTATCAGAATATTCTAAAGAAGTTGAAATGAGATCATTAGTGTAGCTTCCTCTTGAATGATTGGTTTGCTTATGCCCTGAGTACTCTGAACTAGATACAATTTGCATTTCATATATGCCTAATATGAATCCGAGGCTCTAAATGATACTGGAGTTTTACTCAATGATCTCTTCCTTCTTTATATAACATCAAGTTATTGGCCTCACCAATCAGTTTTTTTTTTTATTTTTTGTGGGGGGCATGTCATTGGCATTGCGGGGATACTTGATCTGACATAGAGCATAATTATAGGGCAGATTTTGTGACCTCATATTTGACATTGCTATAGTTGCCTCTTTCTGTAGCTCCCCGATAGATCACAAGGAGAAGCTCATAAAGAGAATTATTGGCTTATCCGGTGACTGGATTGGAACTCATTCCAATGATTTGGTCAAGATTCCTGAAGGACATTGTTGGGTTGAGGGAGACAACTTGCTTTCTAGCATGGATTCAAGATCTTTTGGCCCGGTATGTACGTATGACCATAAATCTGAATAACTTTTACAAGGTTTAGTATGAGTTGAATGATGGTTTAACTTTCTCATTGCCTTTAAAACTTTGTTTTCATGTTGATCAAGAGTGCTGATTTTTTTGGTTATGTTATTTGTCAGTAATATGAATGATTTTGATGCATGGCCTTGTATAATTTGCACATTCATCAGCTGTTCTTCTTTTGAATTCTTTTTCTTTCTATAAATTTCTGGTTAGTCCTAATATATAGGAGCTATTCATGACAGGTCCCTTTGGGGTTAATTAATGGAAGGGTCACCCATATTGTATGGCCTCCTCAAAGATTAGGTGAGGTTGAGAGAAGAATCCCTCAGGGAAGGCTTTCTCCCTATTAATCAAAACTTCAGTAGTGAAACCCCTATCGTGTGGGATATGGGAATGTTAGCATTCCTCTCACCCTTTGTTTGCAGAATTCTTTATTGATTACAGTTAGTGGATTTGGATTCTCTATTTTTTGAACAACAAATTTGAATCCTTTGTTCTTTTGGATGATGGATTAGGATCCTCTTCAGTTAAAACATGGTATATCATGTTTCTACAATTTCTATCTTTAAATTCAAATTGAGTGGTTAATAGTTTTATTAAAAATCAATTATAAAATGTTTTTGAAAGTGGCGACATCAATGAATCTCAACCTTGATTTCAAATTGTGTTAAAAATCCACGAAGATGATAAGTCATGTTTAATAACAACTTTAGAGGATCTTAATCTTACACTGGTATCGCTAATAGCTCCTTCATGGTATACTATGACAAGAAAGCAGTCAGTGATGAGCTACGTCGGCATTCAAGAATTATAAATATTGTTGTCACTGTTGTAATTGTTGTATTAACTTAGCCAGCCCAAGGGACCAGAGTAGTTTTCTTACTTTCTTGAAAATGTTATAGCCTGCTTTTATAGCATCAATGAATGAGTTTTCATTTTTCCAGTTTCTATTTAAAGGACCAGACTAGTTATTGACATATTCAAATACACGGCTATTTGTGCTTTCAGTAGGCCGGTTTTGGTAAAGGACTGCCGTATATTTTCACTTGCTGAGAGCAATTTACAAAGACAGGGAGTGTATTTGATAAGTGTTATTTGGTCAACAGATTTTTAAGAGAGAGTATTTTAGGAATGTTAAATTTTGGAGTTCGATTTGTACAAAAATATTATATTCTTGTAAAAGTTAAATTTTTAATCTTATGGATCTCAGTGTGTAAGAAAGTATTGTTCCATTTTAGCAAGGCCGAAAAGGTACTTTCTCATGGTTATTGAAAACTATATAAATGAACATATGCATAAACATTTGCTTTCTTTGTGTATATATATGTGTAACCTTTATTTATTGAATTAAAATTTATATATTTATTCTAGAATCAAAATAAAAAATGTAGGTTATCATTTGATTTTAGTTCAAATGATTATTGAATTATAAAAAATTATACTGTCTTATTAGTTTATTGAGTGATTGGATCATTTTTAGATTTTCTTAAATTTTTATTATCATACACTACACATTTGAATCATGAGCATGTTATAATATTAAGTACTTATAATATTTATAGTTTATATTTGATTGATCATTATGATAAGAAAATAATTATTTAATATTGTTGAATAATATTTATATTTAATATTAAATTCATCGCTATAATAAATTTATAATAGATTGATCACTATGATAAATTTTATTATATATGACTTTATTTCATACAAATTAATTAAATAAATATGCGATTGCATTAAGGACATGATAGTAATTTAATTTAATTTCTTTAAGCGTTTATGTGTATAAATCAAATATATTAACTTTAAATTTTTAAAAATATATATACATATAAGAATTTTATATTCTTAGAAAAAATTTCGGTAATTAAACGCCTATAACATGCCTAATATAATATCTAACTTGTTAATGGAAAGACCCATCGTTCGAAAGAAATGCTTTTTATTTTTTATTAAGTTAGGCCCGACTTTGGTATATGAAGGTTGGATATCTCTCTCATCTTGGCATCATTTCTTTGTATTTTTTCCATTTACAATCTTACAATTTTCTAACTCATATTCATCACTTTCTTTTCAATATATATATAGTGAAATATCGACAATCAGATGGTGGACACCAAGCAAGTTCTTTCCAACTGGAAGATGTTTTGGGTCATCTCAGAGGGGTCTCATTCATCCCCAACAACCTCCGTTCGCCCATCAACCGACACGTATTATTATTATTTCTCATTTATTTTTTCCTGTGTTGTGCTGCATCTTTCCTTCCTTTTATTGATCCCCGAGTTTTGCATATGGTCTTTGATGCTGATAGGACAGATCCTCCAATAAAGGAAATCATAACAGCTGCATCTCACTAATTCACTAAAGTTATTTCATTTTTCTTTTTTTTTTTTATTATTATTATTAAGTAAAACTCTCATTGTGAGTTGAATTCATGATTTCATATTTCATATCTCTAATAGCAATAAATCAAATTTCAATCATACAAATAAATAGATCAATTTTAAGAGTTTTTGACTCATTAATTAGTAATTTTTTTAAAGATTAAAATTAGGTGTTGAACTAAAAATTAAATTGAAT
>CATIWR010203728.1:0-55613 GCA_949677035.1 Omphalea diandra | reverse complement strand
ATATATATATATATATATATATATATATATATATATAATATTGTAAGGAACTAAATAAAAAAATATTTAGATATACACATAATAGTGTCTTCTTTCCCACTTGATGATAATTAAAATTTTTGAAATCAATTGTACAAAATAATCTTTTACTTTTTGGATATATATTTTTTTTACTTAAAAGAATATATCTTAACTAAATCAGATTTATATTAAACAATTTCTAGAAAAAATTTTATAATTATTTTTAAAAAATTAATTTTAATAAATATATAAATTTATGTTACAAAATGTAAAACATAAAATTTACGTTACAAAATTACATACATGGACATTACATTGATGCATATAAAATTGTTCATACGTGAACTAATTTTCAAACAAAAAATGTATCTGACACTTAAAGTAACAGACATAAAATTGGTTTCATAATTCTATTGATCATTACGTTCAATAATATTTCATTAATGTACTAAACTTTTTTTGGAAAAAAATTTGTTCTCCACTTATAATGGAGGATGAAACAATTGAAAAATAAATATAAATGGATTTATATTCTTTCTTCTTTCTTTATTTTATACTTTTATACTTTACTTTTAAAATATTTGAATACTTTATTTTATAATACTTAATAAAATAAAAAACTGAAAAATAAAAAAAATATAAATGGATTTATATCCTTTCTTCTTTCTTTATTTTATACTTTATTTTTAATATATTTTAATACTTTATTTTTATAATTTTTATAATATTATATTATTATATAATAATTTAGAATATTATAATAATGTATAATAATGTATTACACTTTATCTTCTTTTATCTTATAATATAGTAATATAAAATATAATAAAATTAATATTGTAATATAATATTAAATATCTTAATATTATAAAATATTAATATTATAAAAATCAAAATTTTTATTTCATCCGTTAGTTAAATTTACTGTGTTTGCATAATAACGTATGCTTGTTAAACTAACTTTGTTTGCACAAAATTTAACTGGCGGACGAACAACAAAAAATTTCAATTAATAGACTGTGTTTGAACAGCAACGTCCGTCAGTTTAATTGGCGGACAAATGATGTTGACTAGCCCTTTTCTCTAAATAATTTTTTATCCGGCCTACTTTTATAAATTTTTTTTTACCTTATTTCTCTTTTTTTTTTACCCTCATTTACAAATGAACCCTCTATATACACCTTTTGGTGAAGGACATTGTCTTCTGTAGGCTGAGAATTTGAACAAGCATGCCAAATGAATTGGCTAACTTTTGGTGGAACTCCAAGCTGCCATAGTTTTTTCCATAAGGGATTGACCGAGCTTGGAGATGTTATACTAGCTGATAAGATATGACTCATCTCCTTTGCCAAGTGATAAGCTAATTTCATAGTAAACCTCTCGTGTTGTAAGAACCTCCAAAATTGCTTGTCATTTGGAGCCCGTAAAATTAAAGGCATGACCAATATAGCTTCAGCAAAAGAGGGATAGAAGTAGCTTTAGATTAACTCCATGTACCATTTATAGGCATCTTCATCAATTAAGGCATTGATTGACATAGCCATAAAGAGACTATTTGGCATAAATGATGCCTTCACAAAATTATCCTTAATATTCCACATATCCTACCATATCTTTTCCATCACTTACCCTCAATGCCAAACCTTCAGTCACCACATGCCTTGACGCCATTAAATTGTGCCATAAGAAACTAGGCTGATAACCTTGCTTATCATTATCAAACCCCACTCTAGGATAGTACTTTGCTTTAAACACTTTAACCACTAAAGATGTTTCACTACTTTGTAACCTCCATGCTTCCTTTGCTAGCATTGCAAGATTAAAATAACGTGAACTCCTAAATCCCATGCCTCCCTTATCCTTTGCTTGTGTCAATAGGTTCCAACAAGCCCAATGCATCTTCCTCTCTCCATTTATGCTCCCCTTTAAACATCTAGCCATAGCGCTTTCAATATTTTTGAACATTGAAATTGGAAATAAGAAACAATTCATTTAATATGTTGGTATAGTTTGGATAACTGACTTGAATAACACTTCATTTCTCGCATTTAACAAACACTTTTCTTTCCATCCCTTGAGCTTACTAGTCACCCAATCTTGCATAACTTGGGAAATCATCTTTTTAGATTTACTTATGAAAGTAGGTAAGCCTAAGTACTACTCATTTATCCTCCCTATTTTGACCCTCAAACCGGTCTCCTATCATATTTTTCACATCATCAATTTATACTAGTAGAAAGCTTAGACTTATTAAGTTAATATTCAGACCTGATGCATCTTCATAAGCACTAAGAATCTCCATAATCTTGTTACACTCCATATTGTTACTCTTGCAAATAGGATATTATCATCAATACAAAAATTGGGAAATTGGAGGTGCTCGTTTCTCTATATTGAATCTATCGAGCTTATCCTTAGCTTCAACATCTGATATCATAGCTAAGAGACCTTTTACATAAAAAAAAAAAAAAAAAGGAAAGAGTGTCACTTTGATGAAGACCCCTCTCAAGATAAAATCTTTTGTTGTGGTGAACCATTAATCAATAAAGAATAAGATACAAAAGCGACACATTGCATAACTAACTTAATTCAAAATAAAAACAAAACCCATTTTTTCCATAAATGATCTCAAAAAGTGCCACTTTACTATATCATATACCTTACTCATATCCAATTTTAAAGCTAGACTACCCTTCTTCCATATGGTCTTTTTTCATTGAATGAAAGATTTCAAAAGCTATAATTGACTATGATTAATTTACCTAGAATAAAAACATTTTAAGTGGGAAAAATCACCATAAGCAAGATTAATTTTAGTCTATTAGCAATAACTTTGGAGATGATTCTACAAATTACATTACATAAGCTAATAAGCCTAAAATCTTTAGTAATCTCCATGTTTTTAACCTTAGGAATCAAAACAATAAAGGTACGATTTAGAACAACAAGTTCATGCCTATTATTCAGAATATCAAGCACTATCGAAATAACATCAACATGAATAATATGCTAGAATTTTGAAGAAATAAAGGAGACATACTATCCGAGTCTGATGCCTTTAAAGGATGCATTCGCTTTAAAGTTTTGTACACTTCATACGCAAGATAAGGAATAGTTAATATAGCAATCATGTTTGAAATTACCATGAACTTTGTCGCACCTAACACCTTATGAATGTTTCTAAGGGAAACTAATTGAAAAATCTCTTGAAAATAGGATGTCAAGATATTGGCTATCTCACATCACTTCTATGCCACACCCTATCCTCACCCTTAATTTGTTCAATTTTATTTCTTTTCCTTATTTGTTTGCTTTTTTATGGAAGAAATTAGTGTTTTGATCACCATCCTTAAGCCATTGAACCCTTGATCTTTGACATCACATAGTTTCTTCCATTTTTAGGAGTTCCTGCATTTCATTTCCTAACTATATGCATAAACCAATATTTTATTCTGTTGTATCCCCATTTTACAAGTTCAACAATTGCACCCTTACTTTTTGAAGCCTATAGTTCATACTGCCAAGCACCTTGTTGGACTAGTTTGATTTAACCTAAGTCATGAACCTCTTTTGATCTTGACAATAGAGGATCAATTTTGATGCTTTCATTAAGTGTTGTTTTGCAAATTATAAGTTAGTTTTTGTCATTGAAAGTTGGATGAAGTTCAAATCTCCAACCTTGTAAAGTTCACTTTAATTCACGATGAGTGTATTGTAAATCACGATCGCGAATCAGTCACAAGGAAGGGTGAAGCTAGGCCAGAGGAATTTGTGAACAACTTCATCGCCGCAACACACCTAAAGTTGGCAAAGCCTTAGTCATAGACAAATTTACGGTATGTGTCACCCCTTAGTCGCAATCGCAAATTTCATAATAACAAATGAGGGAACCAAAGCCACAACCACAGCTTGTCAAGTGTTCAAGGTGTCCGTTGAAGATAAAAAATTGCGAGGGCAAAATTTTGTTCACGATCGCAACTCAAGCAGTTGAAGTTTTCTCTTCAAGCAGAGAAATTCGCAGTCTTAGTCGTGCCTAAGGCATTTATATCTCACAACTGTGACTTTGAGAGTGGTTAGAACACAACGGCTATATTTTCCTGGATGACCAACAAAAAGTTGACATGTGGACTAGTCGTTAGACATAAATAGGATTTTCATTTGAAATTAGAAATTCGCGACCACAAATAGTTAGTAGCAACCACAACTTTAGCCTAACAGGCATTTAATGTTGAATCTGTCTGACACATCTTTGAGATTTATTGATAATTTTAGTCTAATGTCTCTTTGGTGGATATGAGCTATAAATACTCCACCAAACAAATGTAAATGCAAGAAAATTCATTAATTTGGAACCAACTCTTGCAAATTTACTACTCATTCTTTTAAGTCTTCTTTATGCTTTAAGTGATTGATTGGTGTGGGTAATAAACACCATTGTAAGAGGTTTTAGTGTGAGCCTTGAAAACATTTGCGAGAGGTTTTTGTGTGAGCTTAGAAAACATAAGTTATAAAAGTTTGGTGTGAGCTAGGAAACACCATTTGAGTTGAGTGAAATACCCAATTATAGAGAATTGGGGAGTGCAAGTAGGGTTAGTTAACACCTGAACCACTATAAACACTTGTGTTAATTTCTCTCTTCTTCTACTTAACTTCTTAACCACTTTATCGTTCATTTTATTTTTTAATTGAACACCAATTCAACCCCCCTTCTTGGTGCCTTAGGCCAACATGTGGTATCAGAGCTAAGTCTCATAAATAAACCTTAATTGGGTGAGCAAATATCATGGCACAAGAGGGAATCCACTCACACGTCAAGTCTTACTTTGATAGAGCTGACTACACTCATTGGAAGTATAAGATGGAGATCTATCTTGATACAGATGTGGTGGACCTTTGGGATATTGTGGTTAAAGAATGGAAGCCACCCACCAAAGTGGTGGATGGGAGTGAAGAACTCATTTTGAGAAAAGAGTGGGTTGAAGCACATAGGAGATCAAATGGCAAGAACAAGAGAGTCATGATAATTCTTATAAGCTCTCTCTCAAGAGAAGAGATTGAAAGAGTACAACATTGTCAAACAACCCATGGGATATGGAAAACATTGGAGAACTATCATGAGGGCACCATTTTGGTGAAATCCTCTGACTAGAGATGTATGTGACGAATTGGGTATTGTTCATGATGAAGGAGGATGAGAGCATCACCGATATAACCAATTGACTCCTAGCAATCGTCACTAACATGAAGAAGTTTGGTAGGATTCTTACAAATTGTGAGGTAAACTCCAAAATTTTAAAGTCTTTACCTTTTGAAATATTTGGTGCTAGAGTATGCAGTATCTAAAAATCCAATCAGAAAATAGGGAAGGTGCCAACAGATATCTTGGTAGGAAAACTCTTAACTCATGAGTTAGCCTTAAAGAAAAATGAGGAGATGAAGAAAATGAGGGGTTAAGGAGAAAAATCATAAACACATGAAAAGAAAACATTGGCACTCAAGCCCACTTATAAGGAGAAGGAAGTGCAGGGTAGTTCAAGTGAGAAAGAAAGTGACAAGGAGGAAGAAAAGCTAGCAATGCTCTCTAGAAGAACTAAGGAGCTCATTAGAAGAAGAAAAAAAAGAAGAAACTTCAAGAAAGCTACTCCTAATCCTAGAGAGAGATCAAATGAAGTCATTTGTTATGAGTGTAGCAGGCAAGGCCACATCAAATATGATTATCCCAAGCTAAAAAAAGAAGAAGAAAAGGGACAAAGAGAAGATAAAAAGCTTCAAAGCCACTTGGGATGATAGCTCAAGTGAGGATCAAAAGAATGAAAAGATTGCCAACATATACTTCATGGCTTAAGAAGACTCTCCTAACAAGGCAAGCACTTCATCTCATTTTTATTCAGATTATGATAACTTAGATAATGTAGATGAAGAGCTTCTAGAAGCTCTTACTATGAGATGTGACAAGTATAAGTCACAAATGAAATCTTACAAGAGAAAATACTCAAACTAGAGGATAATTACAAATCCCTTAGTGATCTTGTAAGTGAATTGAGGACTTTAAATGAAGAACTCAAAAAATCAATGGAAAATCTTTCCAAATCATCTTTATGATTAGCTTCATTGAGAAAAGAGAATGACTCCTTAAAAGGAGAAGTCATTGAGTTTAGAAGCTCTATCTCTAAATTTCATAAGGGAAAGGAAGTCTTGGATAACTTAATAGTATCACAAAGGCTACCCTTACTTAGACATGGTTTAGTCTTCAATAGAGCCTCCTCATCGACACCATCACCTACTACATTCATTAAAGCATCAAAACCTTAAGTGTTAAGGTCATGAGGAAGAAAAATGCTATAAGCACTAAATTCCCAATGCCTAAAGGCAAAGGGAAAGCACAAAATGGCTCAAGGTCTACTTTAATGAAGGCCAATCATGCTTATATGTATAACAAGAAACATGCTTACATACAAACACAAACAATTCTCTATTACTTCTCATCACTGATGCACTTGCATACATTCTCATAGCCAAAGTATGAGAAAACCTCCTACTTATACTAAGTTTGTGCATAGGAGAAAGACTCATAAATCTAAACTCCAATGTCACTATTGCATGAAGTATGGGCACATTAATATTCATTGTTATATTAGGAATGCTCACCTCAAATTAGAGGACCCTTCAACTTCTAACCTTCTAGGACGTAAGTATGCTTTGGTACCTAAGAAAAAAGTGATTTTCTTATATTATGTAGGGATTTGTGGCAGCAACTAATAAATCAAGCAATTGGCATATGTATAGTGGATGCTCTAAGCATATGAGGGGCAATAGGAAGCTATTCATGGCATTGAAGGAAAAAGAAGGTGGAAATGTCACATTTGGTAACAATACCAAGGGTAAGGTAATTGGCATTTGAACTATTGGTAAGAATGGTTATTCATTGATTGATAATGTTTTATTAGTTAATGACTTACAACATAATTTATTGAGTGTAAGTCAATTATGTGACAAAGGTAATAAAGTTACCTTTGATCCTAGAGAATGCTGAGTCACCATATTAGTGGATGATGATGTTGTTTTTAAGGGTGAAATGAAAGGCAATACCCACTCAATTGACTTAGACAATTTGGTTAACCAATCTTGCAAGTGTCTTATATCTTTTAGTAATGAGGCTTGGTTATGGCATAAAAGGCTTGGACATGCAAGCATGGATCTATTACAAAGCCTATCAAAAGGAAAGCTAGTGGAAGGCCTTCCTAAGCTAAGCTTCACTAAAGACAAGACATGTGGTCCTTGCCAAATGGGGAAGTAACATCAAGCCTCCTATAAAGCTAAAAATGTTGTAAGTTCATTTAGACCTCTTCAACTAATTCAAATGGACTTAATAGGACCAACTAAAAGTGCTAGCTTAGGTGAAAAATATTATGCACTAGTCCTAGTTGATGATTACTCTATGTTTACTTAGGTGTCCTTTCTAGCTCACAAGAATGACACTTTTTGATGCTTTCAAAAGATTTGCAAAAAGAATTCAAAATGAACAGGGTTACTTGATTTCTTCTATAAGAAGTGACCATGGAAAGAAATTTCAAAATGAGTCTTTTGAAACTTATTGTTTGGAGAATGGAGTTTTTCACAACTTTTTAACTCCTAGAATACCACAACAAAATAGTGTTGTAGAAAGGTAAAATAGAATACTAATAGAAATGGCTAGAACCATGCTCAATGAGTATTCTTTACCGAATTACTTTTAGGCCAAAGCCATTAATACTTCATGTTATATTGCAAATAGAGTTTTTAAAAGACTCATTCTCAATAAAACATCTTATGAGCTATGGAATGGTAGAAAACCCAAGATATCATACCTAAGAGTATTTGGATACAAGTGCTATATATTGGATACCAAGGATAATCTTGAGAAATCTGATTCTAAGACCAATGAAGGTATATTTTTAGGCTATTCCACCTCTTGCAAGGCTTATAGAGTCTTTAATAAGAGTTTTATGGTAGTTGAAGAGTATGAATGTTGTTTTTAATGAATCTAGTAAACTTGATCTTAGGAAAGGTATTTTTGTTGATGATCTTGTAGGTGACATTGAAAAATTGAAGTTAGAAGACACTACAAGAAAAAAGAATAAAGATAAGGAAAAAGGTTAATCATCAAGAGTAGATGAGGAACCACAACATCAACAAGAAGTTGAGCCAAGTCAAGATCTACCTAAGGATTGGAGATTCTCCAAGGATATCTCCAAAGATTTGATTATTAGTGATACCTCTAAGGGTGTAAGTACTAGATCTTAACTTAATCTTTTAGATAATAATTTTGTTTTTATTTCTTAACTTGAGCCAAAATCCATTAATGAGGTTCTTGAAGATGAAAGTTGGGTGATTGTTATGCAAGAGGAACTCAACCAATTTGAGAGAAATAAGGTATGGGAACTTGTCCCTAGGCCTAATGAACACCCAATTATAGGTTATAAAGGGGTGTTTAGGAACAAGTTAGAAGAGCAAGGTTTCATCACTAGGAATAAAGTTAGATTGGTTACTAAGAGTTACAACCAAGAGGAAGACATAGATTATGATGAAACATTTGCCCCCGTTGCAAGATTAGAGGCCATTAGGATTCTTTTATCCTTTGCACGTTCTTCCAAATAGATGTAAAAAAGTGCATTTTTAAATAAAGTAATTGAGAAGGAAGTTTATGTTGAACAACCTCCTAGTTTTGAGTCTCATAATTTTCCTAATCATGTTTTTAAATTGAATAGAGCCTTATATGGATTGAAACAAGCTCCAATAGCTTGGTATGAAAGGCTTAGTTCATTTCTTTTAAAAAATGATTTTGATAAAGAAAAGGTGGACACTATATTATTTGTTAAAAGGCACAAACATGATACACTTATTATACAAATTTATGTTGATGATATCATTTTTGGTGCTACTAATGAATCTCTTTGTGAGGATTTTGCTAAGTGTATGACTAAGGAATTCGAAATGAGCATGATGGAGAGCTCAAGTTCTTTCTTAGTCTACATATCAGGCAAACCAAAGAAGGGATCTTCATCAACCAAGCCAAATACACAAAGGAGATACTCAAAAGTTTGGCATGGATAGTTGCAAAGTAGCAAAAACCCTATGAGTGGTACCATCAAGTTGGACAAGGATGAATCGAGTAAGACGATAGATGAAAAGAGATATCGAGGTATGGCTAGATCTCTACTTTATCTAACTGCTTTTAGGCCTAATATTATGTTTAGTGTATGCATGTGTGTTAGGTTCCACTCCTCTCATAAAGAATCACATTTAAATGCAGTTAAAAGAATTTTCAAGTATTTGCATGCCACATTAAACTTAGGTTTATGGTATCCTAGGGACTCATCTTTTAGTCGTATAGGTTATTCGTATGTGGATTATGCAGGTATTCTTTTAAATAGAAAGAGTACTTCTGAAACTTGCCAATTTATAGGAGAATGTCTAGTATCTTGGTCTAGTAAAAAGTAAGTTTTGGTTGCCTTATCCACCGCAGAAGCCGAGTATGTAGCTGCGAGTTATTGTTGCACCCAAGTCCTTTGGATGAAACAATAATTAAAAGATTTTGGCAAAGTGATTGATCACATTCCTATTAAATGTGATAATACTAGTGCTATCAATCTCTCTAAGAATCTCATCCAACACTCTAGGAGTAAACACATAGATATTAGATACCATTTTCTTAGAGATCACGTCCAAAAGGGTGATGTTGTGTTAGAATTTATTGACACAAATCATCAACTTGTAGATATTTTCACTAAACCTCTCAATGAAGAAAGATTGAACTTCATTAAGAGAGAATGGGGAATGCTTGATGGAAGCTCCCTAAAGTGAAAATTTTGATCTTATGTGTTGATAGTATATGTGTTGATTGTTTTTTTTTTCTTTCAAGATGTCTAATGTTTTTCGGTGACATATTGCAATTAATTTAGCATTAATAAGTGGATCACAACTTTGAATTTTTCAAAAACTTAATTCTTCTTTTAATCCTTGCTGCCTTGTAATTCGCGGTCGCCATTCATTATTCATGATCGTGAATTAATGGTCTATGTCACTCGAATGGCAAATGTCAATTCACGGTCGCAACTCTCACTCTCCGTCGCGAATTTGGACAAGATTTCAAATTCTTTATCGTTGGTAGCACGTATTCCTGAGGAATTTTTGCCTATTACTCACATTTTTTGAAAATCACAATCGCAATTCCTTAATTTGTGGATGCGAATTTGAGTAACTGCCAAGCCATTAAGTGATTTGACTACCAACTATTTTCAACTCTTCATAAATCCAATTCTAGCCATTTTCACACCCTTTCAAGACTATATGAACCCCCTAAACAATGATTCTTATCACTTCATCCTACTCCAAATCAATTTTCTTTCCAAAACTCTATAAATTCCTAAACTCTCTCTACCTTCTCACATAGCTCCCAAGAAAATTTCAAGAGCAAAAAAGGGCAAGGTTGTGGCTCAACCATCTATACCCCCAGCACTTTATCTAATGAAAGGCATCACAAAGGAGGAGAATGAGCACTTCAAAGCCAACTCTTTAAAAATCATCCTCTCCAATAAAATCCCTTCTACATTTATGTGAGAGACTCTTGGAATCAATGTAAAAATTCATGCATTCCTATCGAACTTATGCTGGCATGAGTTTATCTTTCGGGATGAACCCAGTTATAAAGAAATCGTTAGGGAATTCATGTGTACGGTTCAACTGAGTCACAAAGCAGAATCACGAGCGGGGCAATACGGGTTAGTTTTTCGGGCTTTTAATGATCTATACTTTATTACCTTTGAACAACTTTCCTCCCTTTTTAACCCTCAAGTTGGAGAAAATATCATTTTCATTATCTCCACTCTTGACGTAATATATTCCGAATTTTGGTTAGAAATTTCCATTAAAACCAAACACGACCCGGAAACCTCTTTAGGCAAATACATAAAAACCCTACCTTTTTGGATACTCCATCGTATCATCACCTTTTTTATAGATGTTAGAGGTGATGGTAACGAGAAAATGTCTTAAAAAGACTTGGCCTTTCTATTCTGCCTTGTCAAAAACAAACTTATCCAAACCGATCGGTATTTTATGGATCAATTGATCCACATGAACACTAAGCCGAAAAGCCAATTCCTTCTTCCTTCACATATAATAGTCATCTATCGCTTCGTAAGGGCACTTGATGAGGAAAATGAAAAATTCCTTACTAAGAAACTACTCCCTTCTTAGAATTTTCTTCACCTCACCTATTTAATAAACGCCAAAGCTATACACCCGAACACATATGCTTATATCTTAGGTGCTTTTGAGGCTAAGAAAATAGAAACTTCCTAAGCCTCTAAAAGGAAGAGGCTCATCATTGAAGAAAAAGCCTTACCAGTCCCCCCTCCTTAACCAAAACCTAAATCCAAACTATCTCTTGCCACCATTAACCGCAACTTGGACAAGATGATGAGAATGATGAAGAGGCGATTCCTTTTTCTATCACATCTTCATAGTGACATGGTGGATTTAGAAGAAAAATTGGGTGTTTCTCCTTGCCACTTTTTGCATTTTACTAAATTTGAAGATACCCAAGAAGAACAAGGCAATGAAGAAGTTGAGGATAGAGATGAAGCAGAAGGTGGAAATAATGAAAAAGAAAAAGAAACTTCTAGAGATGATAATGACTCTCAAATATTCTAGAATAGGATTTCTTTGTATTTTCTTTTTGTTTTTGAATTAAAAATTGTGATCCCACAGTTTGCTTCCAAATGAATAAAAATATTTCTTCAAAATTTTTTGTCTTATGTGATTGATGGAATTTACTTTTGTGATTGCAATTCTTATTAATTTGGCTCCTTATGAACACTTATCTATTTGTCATGCATTTGTTCTTTTCCCTTATAAACCCTCTTTTTGATCTTGCCAAAGAGGGAGAGATAGAATCAAGAAAAAATCTAAGGGGGCGAGAAAATAACTTGCAAGTAAATAACATAAGTTGAGAGGGAGCTTTGTAGTCATTTTTAGAAATTTCACTTTGATTGATTGAATGTCATACTTAAGAAATTTCACCTTGATCTTTGTCTAGAAATTTTTAAGCATTCTTTGAATCATTTATTCATAACTTCAAAACTCATGCATTTATTTTTCCTTAGTATCAATCTAAGTTGTCAAAATCAAAAAAGAGAAGAATGTTGGACTAGGTTAATTTAACCAAAGTCATGAACCTCTTTTGATCTTGACAATAGAGATTGATCAATTCTAATACTTTCATTAAGTGTTATTTTGCATATTAGAAGTTAGTTTTTGCCATTGGAAGTTGGATGGAGTTCAAATCTTTAACCATGTAAAGTTCACTTTAATTCGCGGTAAGTTTATTGTAAACCACGACCGTGAACCAGTCACAAAGAAGGATGAAACTAGGCCAGAGAAATTTGCGAACAACTTCGCTGTTGTGACACACCCAAAGTTGGCAAAGCCTTAGTCACAGACGAATTCGCGGTGTGTGTCATGCCTTAGTCTCGACTATAAATTTCATAGTGGCAAAGAAGGGAACCAAAGCCACAACCACAGCTTGCCAAGTGTCCCAGGTGTCTGTTGAAGATCAAAAATTGCGAGGGCAAAAGTTTGTTCGCGACTACAACTCAAGCAGTTGAAGTTTTCTCTTCAAACAGAGGAATTTGCGGTCTTAGTCGTGCCCAAGGCATTGATATCTCGTGACCGCTTTTGAGAGTGGTTAGAACACAATGACTATATTTTCCTGGATGACTAACAAAAAGCTGATACGTGGACTAGCCGTTAGACACAAATGAGATTTTCAGCCCAAATTAGAAATTCACGATCGTGAATAGTTAGTAGCTACCGCAACTTTAACCTGACAAGCATTTAATGTTGAATCTGCCTAGTACATCTTTAAGATTTGTTGATAGTTTTAGTCTAACGTCTCTTTGGTGGATATGAGTTATAAATACTCCACTAAATATATGTAAATGCAAGAGAAATCATTAATTTGTAACCAAACTCTTACAAATTTGCTACTCATTCTTTCAATTCTTCTTTATGCCTTAAATGATTGTTTAGTGTGAGCAATAAAGACCATTGTAAGAGATTTTAGTGTGAGCCTTGAAAACACTTGTGAGATGTTTTAGTGTGAGCCTAGAAAACACTTGTGAGCGGTTTTAATGTGAGCCTTGAAAACACTTGTGAGAGGTTTTAGTGTGAGCCTGGAAAACACTTGTAAGACATTTTTGTGTGAGCTTAGAAAACACAAGTTGTAAAAGTTTGGTGTGAACTTGGAAACACCATTTGAGTTGAGTGAAATACCCAATTGTAGAGAATCAAGGAGTGGATGTAGGGTTAACTAACACCCCAACCACTATAAACACTTATGTCAATTTCTCTCTTCTTCTACTCAACTTCTTAACCAATTTATCCCTCATTTTATTTTTTAATTGAACACCAATTCAACCCTCCTTCTTAGTGCCCTAGGCCAACACGCCTTATAGTCCTATTATTTAAGAATTCTACCATAATGGTTTAGTATATTGATCACATTTAATCCCCAGCCATCCACCCCCAACCCTTGTTTCATTACATCCTCATAATTTGGGTGTCGAAGCCATATTCTCTTAAAATGAAAAATCATTTTCTTTTTTTTTTTTTAACACCTGAAGCCCCATCATATGGCAATGCAATAATCATTGAAAGATTATGATCAAATTGAGTTTATGGGAGATGGTATACCTTAGTCGAAGGGAATACAGACACCCAAGCTTTATTTTTCATGGCTCTATCAATTCTTTCTCGTATGTCAGCACAATTGCACTAACCATTCATCTAGGTAAAATCTTTTCCCATAAAACCCAAGTTTGTTAATTTGCATTATTTTATAGTCCCTCTAAAGCATTACATCACCTCATCTAATCTTGTCACTCCCCATTCCTTTTTGAAAGACCACATTACTTAGTTGAAATTTCTAATCCATAGTCATGATTCCTTCACTCGACTCTAAATTTTCTTCATTAAGTCGCACATCGAACTTTTATTTTTTATTTCAGGTCATCCCTAAATACCTGAAAATACCTATTGTTAGTCCAAATTCTTATCATGCGCTGTGAATGAGTTATGTTGGTAAGAGAAAGAAACCAAATTCAGTTCCACTTGTTCCTTCCATAAAACACACAACCCATCACTCCTTGATCTATCAATAACATCACAATCAACCAAAAAACCCCTAAAAAACTTAAAAACCTATTGTTTATACCTTCCATATAATAGCTCTTTAACTTTGTCTCCATCAAGAAGATAATGAAGGGATCTTCATTATGTAATAAACTATGTAATGCTTGAACTATTGCCCAATTCTTAAGCTCGTGACATTTCCAGCTTATGGTATTCGTGATGCCTTATGGGACTAGGAACCAACCTCTACTGTTGAATTTTAGGACTAAAAAACTACTGCCTACTCTGACTCCTTTAACCTCTTATTACCATACCCATCACTTTATTTACTGTAATCCTCCAAGCTAGGTTTTTCACTGCAATAAGCATCTACCATACAATTGTCTTGCTTATTTGTTTTAAACCTGACATTCAACTCAACAGCTCAGTGATTTTTCTTTTTAACAAGGTTTGTTTTTGGTGGGTCTTATTTTGGGGTCATATGAGTTTCTTTTAAGGGGTTTATTAGTTTAGTTTGATATTCAAAAGCATAGGCTAGCTATTTAAATTTGGCTTAGTCTGAGATCTTGAGTTCTACATATGATGAGGGTTTTTATTATATTGGTCTCGTTAATGTCAGTGTTCTCAAGACTACATGTTGGATGTCTCTTAGTTAATGGTGTGGAATTTATGTTGAAAGTGCTTTTTAGTGGTGCATTAGATGGTGGGTTAATGGACACACTATTAGTCATGTGTGATGTGTTGTGCAGCATAGCATTGTGGCTCCATGGGGATAAAAAAAAAAAAAACTATTATTGTCATCAAAGTGAGAAGGACAAATGTATTACTAGTTGGATAGATGGTGGTAGGTTGGGTGGATAATGGCTTGGTAACAATAGGTCTAACATAAGTTATAAGCTAGTTAGTATGATGTATCTCAATGACAGATGTATTAACTATTATTGTAATAGTAATGCCTTATAGTCTTCACTTTCCCGAATTGCATGTCTTCCTTCATCAACCCTAATGTGCTTTAGTTTTTCAACTGCTTCAATGAATTTTTTTATTCCCTTCACCTAACCCCCTACTACTACTTACCTTATCCCTCTATCCCTTGTCCCCAAGCATATAAACTTCCTCATTATTGAGCCATAATTTCTTTTTTGAGGCGTATGGCATTTCAATCCAATTATCCACCATTTACCTATCTTCAGTAACAATGCTCGAAGCC
Organism: Omphalea diandra; assembly: GCA_949677035.1. Lineage (NCBI taxonomy): Eukaryota > Viridiplantae > Streptophyta > Magnoliopsida > Malpighiales > Euphorbiaceae > Omphalea > Omphalea diandra. The sequence goes on along the minus strand of CATIWR010203728.1, from coordinate 40,210 downwards.
AATCCCCATAATCTAAGGTGTTTGCATCTATTTGTATAAGATTTTCCCCTTCAGTCCAAAAGTAGCAATCCCTCATATTATGCCCAAGACAACCACATTTATAGCAAAATGAAGGCAACCTCTCATACCTTAATTTCACCCACAATCCCACACCATTAGCTCCTTTGACCTTAACTCCCCTTTTCAAATGCTTCGTCAGTGTTAGCAACACCTTAATACAAACCCACCTATCAAACGCACATATAGAGTCCTCATCCATTTCAAGAAACTTGCCCAAACACCTAGCTATAGCATAAACTGCCTATTTTATTCTAGCTTCCATTATTAAATCATACACTTGCACCTAGAAAAGAGTAGAGTCAAACAACATCTTTAATGGTTGAACCTTGCTATCAACCTCCCTCAACACTAACAATTGTTTGTCAAAATGCCACGGCTTCATAGATAAAATTCTATCGCTATCCTTTTTATTATTAAACTAGAAAGAAAATAGATTTGATTCTCTCCTTAGCCTATATTGCTTATAAAGGTCTCCATAATTATCTCATAGTTTCTATCAGTTCATATACATTAAAGCTACAATTTGTCCATAGCTGACCAACAAGACAAAAAGATGACGTACATTTTACTTCTTCACTATGCTAATCTAACATAATAATAATCTCCTCTACTTCCTTACTTGTTAGATTTTTTAAAAGAATTGACATCTTATAAATAGACACAAATGTAGAAGCAGCAAGAGAAGACAAACTACAAATAAAGATAGCCATAATAACAACCCTTAATAAAGTTAGAAGAAAAGATAAAAAATTAAAAAGGCAGATAAAGGTAAAAGGAAAAGAAAAATGACACTAGAGGGTAACAAGACTCCAAGAAAAAGATGACTTGACTAATACGATGAGAAGACTGCCAAAGCATGAATATGAGGAGAAAGCCACCTAGAAAATGAGACCACAAACCTTAATCCATAAGTAGGGATGAGTCTTCCTAGAAAAGAAACAAAACCCTAAGGACTAGGGACTGTCTGCCGATTATTGTGGGAATAATTAATGTTAATAGTTATTAGAATGTTAATAGAAGTATAGTAATGTTGTCCCTCAAGTATTGTTTTATTTTTTTCCAAATTAAGTACATAATGTTTTATTTAATATTTACTTTTTTTTATATTTGTTTTACTTAATTTTTATATCATTTTCCTTCATTTTCTATAACTTGTTGAACCTGATCATTATAAAAGATTCACAAACTGTTGAGTTTGATTTTTTTAGATTAAGTACATAATTTTTATATTTGATATTTTCTTTTTTATATTGCCTTTACTCAATTTGTATAATTAGTTTCATTTATTTTCTATATAATTTGTTCAAACTATAACTATTTATCAAGTATTTTGTAAGAAAAGTGTAACAATTTATCAAGTACTTTGTAAGAAACACGCTTTTGGATTAAGCACCATACATTGAACCAAAGTGAAACACTAAGAAAATGAGTTTATGAGTTCTTCCAACTTATACATGGCTCATAAAATTTTTCTTCTTTTGATGTGAGTTAATGAATACATGCTTTATCCCAATATTAGGCTTCGATATACTCCTCACATGGAAGCCTTTTATATTCTAAGTATTTGTGGCATTAAGAGCCCATCACTTTATCATTCTTGTGACTAAAGCCTTCCAGTCTATGATTAACTTGCTTTATCAAACTCAACATGCTCACTCTAGTCTTGGTCTAAGAGTCACCTATGATATCAAACCTCATTTTTTTAATTGAGAGTCATTGTATTTTGCTAATGTACATAAGAGTCACTTGACTCTTCTTCTACCTTATGACACAACTTCATGAATCATCTTTAGGCTCATACTCATGGAGATAAAAAAAAAAACCATGATTCATCCTTTTTTCTTAGCAAAGAGAACTACGAATACTAACCATATGTTTACAAGAATTTATCAGCTATTATCTCTATACTCATTCTTCCTCAACCGTTAGCTTTTATACTAATTGTTAGGACTAAGGATCTAAACACACTTGATAGATCTTTTCATGAGTCCTATGAAGAATACACTTATTGAACTTCATACTACCTCTTAATCCAAAATCTTATGGTAATGGGATTTATGGGTCTTTTAACGTATTTGCATATCACAAAATATCTTCTTTTTTTTTTTTTTTTTTTTTTTTGAAATTGGATAGCAAACATTTGCTTTATACTAATTGTTATTTTAAATTTAAATATATATATATATATATATTTATATATATATATATATATATATATATATAAGTTAGAGATTATTGTTATTATTTATTTATCTATTTTTTATTATTATTATTATTATTATTATTATTATTATTATCATAAAACTACATATCTAAATAATCTAAAAATATTTTTTTTTCAAAGTTTAGCAAGGAAAAATTTTTTAAAAATTTATTTAATGTTATTATAACTAATATGGGCTAAGCACACTTTACTTATCACAATTCAATTATTTGTATAAACATTTTATCATGAGTTTAGCTCTCTCTCTCTCTCTCTCTATATATATATATATATATCTTCAATCATGTACTTCAAAAAGTATAATATATATTTATTACACTCTAAAAAGTATAATATATTTTAGGAAGTCTCATTTACTTCATTCTCAACTAGCAAGATAGTCATCTAAATCTTTATACAAATAGTATTTAACTTGTATTTTACTTATGCTATTTCATACTATTTTTTCTGATTCATGAGTCTTGATTGAAGAGGCTTGATCTACCAGCTCGATATCATCGAGATAATCAATTGCGTGGAATTTATTGGCAGTCTCCATCATTCAACCATGGTTTCTCCCAATATTGACCTTAAACCCCAAGATGATATCCCGACGTTATGACAAGGCCAATTCTAACAAACACTCCCTTCTTATCTTCTGTCTTTTTTTTTTTTTTCCTTATCAAAGTCTATATGAGATTATGTTAGTGCCTTGATACCTAGTTTTTGGAGATGCCAAGACATTTCATCTAGAAAGGCATGGTTAGTTAATTGGGATACCTTGCCTACTCCTAAATATCTTGGGGGCTTGTAGTTTAGGGATTTCTGCCACTTCAATCCAGCTTTACTGGCTAAACAATCATGGAAATTATTAACTGAACCTGATTCTAACTGGGCTTGATTGATTAAGGGTTTATAATTCCACAATGGGACTTTTTGGGATGCCAATCTAGGAATCAAGCTATCTTAGGGATGGTGGAGCCTTCTAGCTACTACACCACTCTTGAAACTTATTAGGGTTTATATGACAAATCAATGATAGCAGGCAGGACTGTATTTTGTTGGGACAGTCCATGGGTACAATCCTTGTCCAACTTTCAAGTAGCATTACCTAGACCAGTTGATTGTACACGGAATAGGGTTTATGACCTGTTAAGGAATGATTGTTGAGACTGCTCTGAGCGTCGGCATTGTATATCACTAAGAACTCTGTAATATTTGTTTAACTCCCCGTAGGATCCTAATAAGCAAGATAGATTGATATGGCTTCCGAATGAATTTAGGCAATTCACTTTCAAATCTGCATATTTCCTCATTAAAAATCAGTTGATAACGTAACAGCAGATCAGGTTGGTTGCTTCCATCTTCAATGCTGCTGGTTCTACCTTCTGGATGTCTACTTGGAATTCGAACCTTTCGTTGAAAAATTAGAGAGTCATTTATGTGTGGGACAGGTTCTGAAAGCAGAGAAATTTCAATTTCTAACATTTGCCCTTTCTGTTTGAGAAGTTGTTAAGTCGATTAAGCATATTATGCTGTTATGTCCGTGTGTCAAAAGAATCCAGAATGCTTCCTCCCTAAATAACATCCCTACAGTAGACTCTTTTCTCACCATGATTGCTTGGCGGAACCATTTGCTGTGAATTTTAGACTGCGACTTGTCGAGGAGATTAATTTGGATAATTTTATTTTATTCTGTGAAAATAGATTGCTTATTTCTGATTTTTGGAATAATGTGAATATGGGGTCGGGGTAGACTTTCTCTTCTCTTTTTTAAAGTACTGTTATTATTGCAATAACAGAGCTGCTGCTAGGTGGCTAGCTAGAATCTTAGGAATGGAAAGCCTTCTCCCCATCATATATTGAATTTGTATTTTGACCTTTTTAATGATTTTCTCATTTGACCAAAACAAAAAAGTGTAGCAAAATTTCTTTAAAAGTCGCAAATACTATCCCATTTTCCTTCGCATTTTATTTTTTTTATTTTCTTTTATAAATTATTAGGCAATGAAAGCAATGTAGTGATGAAAAATAATGGAGAAAGGAGAAGTCATGAGCAAAGATAAAATTGATATTTTTAAGAAACTCCAATGAACAGTGTCATAATCAATTATTTTTGTTTAATTTGGATGTTTTCACGTATGATATCATTTATCCAACCAAAATCCTATTCAATATTTTGTGTTTTCTTCGCATGGTTATTGTGCTATTGGGCTAATAATATTACCAGCTCTTTTCTTCTCAAAAAAAAAAAAAAAACTTTTTATTTTCTCAGCATCCAACTTCAACAAAACATGTGATTCAAAGGCTCTTTGCTTAGCTTCCAATTTTATTTCAACTCGTCCAAAGGAGACTTGAAAATTTTAGTACAAATTTAATTTGAATTTGAAGGAGACTTAGAAAAATTTTCAAAATTTTTAAGGTTAAATATGAGCTGACTTTAATTTGATATGAAGATTTCATTTGAAATAACTTGATTTTGATTTGATTTAAATTATTAAAATAATTTAAAATTAAAATATTATTTTTATTTGAAAAGTCTAAATTATAAATTATTTAATCCATTTTCAAGTTTACAAAAGATTTAAAAGTCATTTTTACACTTTAACTCAATGAATTGATATAATTTATCTAAAAAATATAATTTAAAATTGATTTGATTGGAAGTTAATTCCTTTTGAATTTGCTTGATTCAACTTATATGTTATTTCTAACCCAATTGCAAAATTAATTTACATGAATTTTTTACTAATTTTATATTGACTTATAAAGGCATATGAAATACACTTAAAATTTTAATTTCATATTTTTATGAGTGATGAGATTTTTTTTTTTTTTTTTTTTATGTGTCAGATATATGTAATAATCTTTGGGGGAGAAACCACTTTTCCCATCAGACATTAACAAAAATTCAAAAATCCACGTCTACCTGTAAGAAAATGGCAAATACTTTAGAACGAGGACCACCAAAGGCATTTTCCTACCTCGAGTCTCGACGAGAAGCGAAGACAGCCGTGTATTTACACGGCAACTCCAATATATTGTCACAGCCCTTTCATAGATTTAATCTAACGGCTATCTCCAAATATTTGAAAATCTTACTCAAAAATTTCAGCTAGGCTAGGAGTTGATAATCTCACTTTATTAGCAAGAATCAACAAAATCAGGGCAGAAAAAAAAAAAGGTTTTAGTCACTGCTTAAAGAAGAGGTGAAAAAGCTACTATGACTCAATAGAAATTGTGAATGTTGCACAACATGATTATTATAATAGTTTAAATAAATATAATATTTTATTTTAATTAATTAATTAAAAATTAATATATAAATAATAATAATAATAATAATAATAATAATAACAACAACAAATTACTATTATTAAATAAATAAATAAAAATACAAATAAATTTATAATTAAATTAATATAATAAATTTTAATAGTAGTATAATTTTTATAAAAAAATAATAATTTGTAATTTTATTTTTTGTTGACTATTTTTTTATTTTTTTTATTTTTTTCTTATTATATAGAAAATTAAATACATTATTATGAATGTAAAGAATTTCTTGTATTATTAAATTTTATCAATTATTTTTATGTGAAAATTTTTTCTATATTTTTTGGTTAATTGAAAAAACTATATATTTCTTATATTATTACACTTTTTAAATTATTTTTATGTGAAAATTTTTCTATATTGTTAAATTTTTTATTAATTGAAGAAACTAAATTTGTAATTATTAACTTATTTGCAATGTAGCAAATAAAAATATATTATATTATTACTTATCAAAAATATTATGTTACTGATATAATTACTTAATAAATGATAAACACTCCTTCAAATATGAATTTAAGGCAAGAATTAATTATATAAATATACTGATTATATGAATTTGGGTGGCAAGAAAAAAGAAGATTGTGGCTAAATGATAGAGATTAAAATATTTTTCTTAAAACAAAGTTACAATTTGAATTAATGAAAAAATTAGTTAACATAACTTTTAAAGATTAAGACAAAATAACGGTTTTATTATTAAATTATGTAATTAAAGAAGAGGGGATTTGTATTTTCAATTTTGGCTGGTGGAGTGGAATTTGTTTAACGTTTGAATTGTGCACAAGAAAGCAAATGGGCATTATTATTATTAGTCGGTATTTCGTGATTCAAGTGATTTGAAGCTATTTTTAAATTTTTTTAGAGTTTTGAAATAAAATTATATATATTTTTAGTGATATTATTATTAATTATATTTATTGAATGATATTAAAATAACAAATTTAATGTTAATAATGCATTTAATTTAGTAAAATTTTGACATATTAATTATTATTTAGAATATCATATTTAATTTTTTAATATTCATTTATTGTTTTTAAATATAGTAGTTGTCATGGTATTAGTATTGAATTAAATAGATTTGACTACTTTTTTTTATATATCTTTTTAGTAATATATAAATATTTTATTTCTATAAAAATATGTAAGATTAAATTTTGTTACAAATTTTTAATAAAATATAATAAATATATGATCATAATTTGTAATTGAATTAAAATAAATAAATAAATAATAAAATTTGATAATTAATTATATTATTATTCATGGTAGCGTTCTAACTAATATTTATTAATATGTTATTTATTGTATGGCTTTTAAATGAAATTAAAAATGAATGAATAAATTAAAAGAATGATAATAAATGAGTTAAATAAAATTACTAACAATGAATCACCGCATCATTATTTTGGCTAATTTTTTTCTTTGGTTATATATATATATATATAGATTAGAGAGAGCCTAATGAGCAAGGAAGCAAATTGCCATAGGCATATCATGATGGAATTGAGGTATAGGAAAGTTAAAAGAAAAAGAAAGTAAAGTAAATAGAATGTGGTAGGAACGTGGGGGTTTGGCCTTTTAATTGGTGACAACTACTAATTCACTTGAAGTACAAAGTTAGGTCATGGCATTGGCACTCTAATTTTCGATAAGCAATGCCCAAAAAGAAAAGCAAATTCACTCAGACAGAGTTTAAAAAAGAGGGGAAAAAAAAAAGTCTTCAACTCACGTAATAAAGTAGTAGAGGCATCATCTAATCTAATCAGCAAGCAAACTTTGTCCAAAGGGTGGGTGGCAGTCCATATCATATCAACTTACTGGTGTTGCCTTTTTGCTCTTGCTCTACGTCTCCATAATATCCCTGCCTTCTTATTCACATGTAAGATTTTAAGGTGGTAAAAGTAAGAGGACTGAGGAGAAGAACGTAATTTAAGAGTCAAACTTAGACTTTTGTAGTCTCTCCACCTTCACTCAATTCTTTATTTATGATTGATTGTAGTAGTAGTAGTATAGTATTCCTTTGTGAAATAAAATAAGAGACGTACTTACTTTGGTTTGCTTTCACTTCCTTTCCCTATTCTTGTTGTGTCTTTTATCGTATCTCTTATCATTCAATCGTACGTAGTAGCTAGCTACGAATAAGGTGAATGGAGCAGATGAAGAAACCATCATCAGGTGATGAGATGAAGAGAAGCGACTCTGAACTGGCCCTTCAAGAGGTTGTAAAGAAGACAACCCAACTTAGTAAAGGCGAAGATTCATTCTCTAATCACTCTCACAAAGACAATCAAGCCCTCTCTGCTGCTGCTGCTGCTGACCTTGACTCCTTTTTTGCTGATGTTTGTTCCTCCGATCTCAGTTTCGCCTTCAAAACTCTGGTTTCCTCCTGCCCAATGCTTTTTACATTTTATTTCCTATAATATTTTACTATTTTATCTTTACTACTATTATATATATACATCACTCAGGTATATTATAACTGAATTATTACTCCTTTTATATTTTTTTTTCAGTTAAATTAATTTTGTGTCATTAACCGAAGAAATAAGTAAAAATAAAAAATTAATTAGAAAGCGACCTTGTTTGAAGCTGACAAAGGTGTTGATGTGGAGTTGCATTAATCTTGATGCAATTAGGCAAAAAAAAAAAACACTCCATTCATGGTCTAATATTTTCTTATCCATGAATTAATATCGTCATCTTTATTCGTTGAGTTGAGGGGAGGGATGGGAGGTCTCATGGATGCTTAATTTAATCCATTAAAAGCTGTTAGCTGATTAACTAGTAGTGTTGTGGAGGGATATTTTTTATTTTAATATAATGATGAATGAATGCGGAAGCAGGACATGATGAATAGTTTGTCAAGTTGTGGAATGTCTGCATGGTCTCAAAAGCGGAGTAGCATTTCATCGCCACTCATGGATTCTCAGTCATCAGTTTGTGGTACTAAACTCTGTGTTATATATATATATATTATGAGTAAATATTCTTTATCTATGCATGCACCCAATAACATAAACATTTTCAATGGAAATAAAATGATAACAGTTGGAAGTCCATTATCGGCAAATAAAACAGAAAGCAGAGAAAATAATAAAACAAGAGTCACAAGCAGTGGCTCCTCAGATGTTGAAGATGTGGAGATTGAAGCAGGTCCTTGCGAACAGAGTACTAACCCCATTGATTTAAGACGCATTCGAAGGTCAGGTGTACGTATATTCTCTCTCCACATATATAATCAACTAAAATTGCAATGATATTGACACCTACTTAAAATGTGTATTAGGATGGATTCAAATCGGGAGTCAGCTAGACGATCAAGAAAAAGAAAACAGGCCCATTTGCATGACCTTGAATCCCAGGTTGATTGCTTGCCTATTTATATATTTAATTTCCTTCCTTGGAGACATTGAAAATTTTAATGCTATATACAAATATTTTCAGGTAGAACAACTCACAGGAGAAAATGTAACTCTTTTCAAGCAGTTTTCAGATGCTACTCAACAATATCGTGATGCTGATACAAACAACCGAGTCCTGAAATCAGACGTCGAAGCCTTGAGAGCCAAGGTATATGATCAATCTATATATAATTAATGTTTTCAAAGATACAAAGTTGTTGATGAAATTGAATGTGGTAGGTGAAATTGGCTGAAGATATGGTTACTCGAGGATCCTTAACCTGTAGTTTGAATCCGCTTCGTCAAAACAATCTAACTACTTCGCCTCAACCGCTCAATAACAACAATAATAATCTAAGGAGAGTGCCGCCAACCATCACAATCAATGGAGATGATGCCAACTCCTTATATGCTGCACTTGATATTACTAATAATGTCACTCTCCTGAGTGATGCTGTCAGCTGTGTTACTGACCTTTGGCCTTAAATTAACTCTTCTATCATGTCTTTATGAGCAATTGCTTACAAACTTGTGCTCCCTGTATAATTCATTAGTTATTATATGCAATAGTTGTTTCCTTATTCCCCTGTATTGCAGTAGTTAATACATTGCTTTTAAAGGATGTCATGGCAGGAATTCTGCAACCCAAGTCTTTTATTTGGGAAAACCAAAAAAAAACAGAATATACAATTAACATTGAAACGCAGCAAAAAGATTTTTTTAAAAAAAAGTGCTATAAATTAGCTCATCATCATTAATTCAAACTCCCTAAAATCAACCTTTCCATCCAAGTTCAAGTCCACAACCTTCAACATATTTTCAATATCAGTCAAATCCCATCCCTTGTCGAGACCCAAGCATTGCAGCACCTTCTTCAGCTCCACAGCTTCTATATACCCATTACCATCGCCATCAAATATTTTGAAGGCTTCATGCAGCAACTGCTGGCGTTCTGCAGATGACCCTTGTTCCAGCCCACTCAACACTTCCTCCACTGCCACTTCTTCATCTTCTTCTTCCCCGTACATAAATCCAAGCTTCTCCACCACCTGCCGTGCTTTCTCCTTCATTATTTTGCCCTTTTGTGGCATGCCAAACACAGCACTTAAGGCCCTGATCATCAGCTCATCATCAACTACTTGTGGGTTGCAACTTAAATCAAGGCAAGGTGATGATGATCCCGATCCTGTTACTCCTAATGCTTGCAACAGTCTAGAGCACACTCCTCTTATGCCCATCATAATTTGTATTTTGTGGCACTGCAGATTACTAGTAAGACTAGTGCTTTCATTATCAGCTCCATCCTTTATATAGTGGCTAATCCACAAAAGGAACCTTCATGTTTATGAAAATCACTTGGAGTGCCATCCTATTAATTAATTAATTCCTTATACATTACTACTAGGCTGGCAAAATCTGTTACATTATGAATGAATGACGATTATTTAATTAGGTTAAATACTTAAAAATTGGTTCACCGTATCAGCATGGTAGCGTCAAGGATTTATATTTTCATAGCATAATAACACAAAAATTTTGAATAATTTCTACTGATCTGGTGATTTCAGTAAATAAATAAGAAGCGACAGCAAGAGTTTCAAGTATGGGGGCACTCTAATTTTTAGATGAACATAACATTTGGGTAATTGCTAGAGTAGGAGTAGCTAAGCTTGTGCAAAGAATGATTCAGATGTGACATGAAAACTAACTTACAGCTCATTAATGTATAATTGTTATTGGTAATGCTTTTTTGTACAATCTCAAGGCTCCAAATTGCATCTCAGCACCAATAAATTAAAAATAAAAATAAAGGTTACGAATCTCATCAACCCATAAGATATTAGGTTAGGAGGAGAGCACATGACTTGATGCGATAGAAACCGCGTAGTTATAAATGTACTTAAAAAGAAATTATTGCTCTGATTCTCTAATTCAAAAATGGTCCTCTCCTACATATATTGCTGCCCATATCACGTGCTGACATGAATCGCTATTCTTATTCAATTATTCATGCGATGGTTTTAAGTACAATATATATGCAGAAACTACAGAAAATGTCTAAATTATTTCCTTCCATAATTAATTGGGGCATTATAAGATTTTTGGGGTATGAACTTCCATCTACTACATGTAACAGACACAATGCTATTTCCCATCATCAGTTAATTATTGGTCTCCCTACATTTAACTGTAAATCAGGTCCTCTATCACCTGAAGTCGAGAAATCCTCTGGCAATGGGACATTTAGCTCCGAACAAACAAACTGAACTATTTTTCTTGTCACATCCCCAAATGACATTTTGTTCAGTGTTATTGCTATGGCAAACCTGTTTTTGATATCACAAAAACCACCGGATCCGCCCATGCCCGAGTGCCCAAAGCCAGTAAATGATCCATCATTTGAACTACTCCTCCTAAATCCTAGTCCAAACTTTCCATTTGGGATGGCCAAACTCTCGTACTCGCCCATGCCCATGAATGCATCATGAATTCTAGGGTTAGTAAAAATCCTGGTGGCATTATTTTTTTCATAACCTTCACCTCTATGAAAGCAGTCAGATGCACTAGCATTGCCACTACTACTAGTGTTATAAGTAGCAAGCCTAGCATAACCATCACTGCTACCCTTTCTACCATTATCACCGCTTTCATTGAAATCTTTGCTTTGAGTCCTCAAGTGGTCATAATCATCATTAGGTCTGTTATCTGAATAAGTAGCTACCTCATTATTTTTACCTTTTCGCTTTTTGGAGATCTTCTCTGAAGGAAACTTGGGAATGTGTGGGTGGCTACCAAGGTTTGGCTTAGAGAAAGAAGAATGAGGTGGTGGAATTACACCTCCATCAACAAGGGCTGCGTAGTATCGTGCAAGAGCACGTGCGGAGCAGTGTCCATTAGCAGCAGGTATGATTGCACGGCGAACATTCAGCATGTTGAATAAAGCAGGCAAGGAAGTTACTAACTGCACAATATTGTTTGGCTGGAAGGTGGATGGCAGGTCAGGATGACTGTTCATCTGTAAAAGATGGCTGATATCATTCATATCTACCATCAGAGTTGCAAGTCGAGACTCCACACCTGGAGAAAAGTCATTCAAGGCATCATAGTGACAATTATTGTACCAAATCCAAGTTTACAATCCCCAGAGCCAGGAGCATTATTCATTTCATTTGTTACGGCACAGATAAGTAGATCAAAAGAAGGCAACAGAATCCATAAACTAAAGTATCGCTTAAACTTCCATGCCAGTAAAATTAGCGTAAAGATCTTTGACACATACCTGGAGGAATTCCAACATATAGCTCTCCATCAATTTTTAGGGGACGAATGATTGCTTCTTCAAGAATCTCCTGAAATTTCTTACCAGAGGCATGCTGTTTCATTCAAGCGCACATTATTAAAACAGCGAATAACCAGGACTCCTCTAAAAAGCATCTTTATTCATTTCCAGAGGAACCGATCAATATCACACTAAAATCAAAGTAGGCATACCCACAAGGAGCACTATCACCATACCCATGTATTATTATTATTATTGTTCTCTCTATTTGCTGTCTCTAGCTAGCTTTTTTTTTAAAAAAATAAATAAATTAAAAAAAAAAAGATGGGACAAGGGGAGTGGTGTGAAATAGTCATTTCTTCCTTTTTTTTTTTTTTTTTTGGGTCCCAGAAAATCTTCATCCTTCAAGAATCACCGTGAAACAGTGAGATTGTGCAAACAGAGACATATATAGTGAACATAATCTGTAGTTGGTAAGTAGAGTGAATAAAGATGAACTCCTATTACCAGTTTGAGAAATGCATTTGCATTTGATCTTGAAATTCTCAGTATTCAAAAAATTAAGCATTAGGTAATACCTCAATTATTCCACCACACAGCCAACCAAAAGATAAATAGTGATACAACTGCTCCTGGCCAGGCTCTGTCTCAGGTACTGACATACATATCTGATTCATACATTCATCCCAGTCGCACATTAGGAAAGGATCGTCTCCTCTAATATTAGCCAAGGCATTGTGCAAACCAGATGTATGATTAAGAACATGATGAACCTAAAAATATAACAACAAATAAGCAAAATAGATCATATTAAAAAAAAAGTTCAGATGGTAATTGGAGAATCTCACCAGCAAGAGGACAATATTTCATACCTTTATCCGCTCTTTTCCATTTGTTCCAAATTCTGACCAAACATTAGCAACATTTTCATCGAGCTTGAGTTTTCTGCAAGACATCATGCTGTGTTCTTTAAGAAACTATGGAACATTTTATGTTCAGAAACTTTCAGACCTGATATAATGACATTCCCATAAAATGTGCCAAATTGTTTAGGTCATTCTTAACATCCAATAAGGTAAATTTTAAAATACCTCCACATAAAAAGATTCAACCCCATCTTCAATAGTGAAATTCCATAATTGTTTGAGGCAGAATTTCTCAACAAACCCTATTCTATACTAAATTCAATGCTCATGCATGAACTACAGAAGATTTTAGAGTTACACATTAATCTTCATATACTTGGGACCAAACATAAAGGGAATGTCATTTGTAGAATAAGATTGAAAATTTGCCATAATCCCATTTAACCAATAAAGCAAAGAATTCAAGCCACTTTATCACAATTTCTAAATAGATTATCCCAGTATCTCCGCATTAACATTTACTTGGTGATGGATCAGGTGTACATCATTTCCTATAAAAGACTTTCCTTCAACATGCAGACTAAGTAAACATCATGTAGCACAAGTTTAGTTATATTACACGGGAAAATGATGAGTTTGGTATTTGTTTACAAGACAGACAATTATGGGAACAAAAGTTATACACTCCTATAAACTTTTTCCAAAAAATTTCAGTAAACATTTAAAACATGAAAAAAGCCGTGTAATCATCCAATACAATTACGTACCCATTGTCAACAAGCCAATGTAACATTCCTGCCGTGATTCCCTTTGTTACAGAAAAAACTGGAAAAAGGCTATCAGGATGAACTGGACGAGGATCATATCTGCCAAGTACTCCCGCAGCAGTATCAATAATAACCTCTCCATCTTTATAGGCACATACCTTCAGACATCATAAAAATTATCGAGGTATTACTGCAAAACTGAGCTAATTCTTATCTGTCATGTCAAAGCTTCATATATTAGAATTGCCTGTTATTGTTTCAATTAATATCAAGGTATGTGACCAGAAAGCCAGATAGTTGATCAATAATGAAGGTAAAACCAAGACTTCCAAATGGTTGTGAAAATAACAGCTTGTCTCAATGAAACAGCATAGTTTCTTTGCTGCTGATGTCTTTCGTTTGAATATTCAAAAAAAAAAAAGTATTTGTACAATATTTCCGCACTGCATTAATATTGTGAACCATACTCCCACTCTATTATCTCAGGTTTTACCTAAAGAATGTAAGTCTAAGTCATAAAGCTCCTCAAAGAATGTTTTGAAGATCAGTTATTGCATTCGCCAGAATCATAGCAATAATGCAGCAACTAGTGAGTTCCTGAACCTAATTTGGCAAGCTATTTGTCATAGCTTCAGTGAGCATAATTTGAATCTAACAGGAATTAAAGCCTTTTGAACTTCATTAATTAGTTTCTTTTCTTTTGAATTTATTATAAAACACAAGGCGGAAGCTTTGAGATTGGCTGATGAAATTCTTGATTTTAATGAAATTCCAAAGAAGGTTACAGCCAGAAAGAGGCTATTTAGATTAGCTTTCTCATATAAATTGTTGAACAATTATGCAGACCTGGATTCCGAGTACTTTGTCTTCATTTCCCAGATCAACTAAGAGCTGCCTCAACTTTGCTTCCACATCAGAATGAGCTGGTGTGTCATAGATCCATTGAGGATTTATTGCTGGTCGCTTATTGATGTTACTGAAAAATGAGCTCACACTTTAAAAAGACTAAAATTAGAGACAAACCAATAAAAATTCAGATTATGTTCAGGATAGACACACCCTTGTAGAGCAAATTCTGCAAACGGTCTCATGATTTCTTGATATACTATGCGAACATTCATTGTGGATGAAAGCCCTTTATCAATGCCAGAAAATGAGTAAAGGCACAAATCTTTTTACAATAAGTAAACAGACAGATATTTCCATACAGACCTCTCAACAGATTGAGGACTCGTGAAAATATTACAATATCTCCAGGAAATGCATCAATCTGAAACAAATGCTTGTTAATAAGTATGACTGAGATAGTCAATAAACAGACCATGCAACATAAAGATAAAAGGTGTTATTAATACTTACTGGATTAAAGCGTTTGACTTCCTTTTGGTTGAGCTTCATCTTTTCCTGAATCACCTTCATGCTTTTTGTTCTTTGCTCAGCCAAAGATTTCGCATTTTCCTTTTAACAGGATCATTGTTTCATGATTGGACTGGCAGAGATTCAAAAGAAAAATCTAAGAAGCACATGGTGCATACTTACAAAAGCTTCATTCGCAGGTGTTGAAGTGCGAAAGAATACATTTGTTATTTCCATAGCCTGATCAGGAATGTCTAACCGCAGCTTGAGCCCCATTTCTGCGAAGGCAGACAAAAGGGCCACATGATCTCCCTGTGAAATGGAGAAGCAGAATTAATTCGTAAAGCATAATCAAACAAAGAGTTAAAAATAATTAAAGAAGGAAATAACATTCTCAGCTATTGCTTTGATTTAAACTACCAGTGTTTTGATGAATATGGAATACCTAGAGCGGACTGAGGAAGTAAAGTAGTGACCAGGAGGAGTAAAGTGAAATAGCAAAGATGAGGAAAAAAGATTGAGAGGTGATGCAATACAAATTCACTTACTGGCACTCACAGAATACTCTTAATGATTATATGCAGTATTGGTTTAATCCAAGAGAGAGAGAAAAACTGTACAAACCTCAACAGTTGCAAGAAACATTTTAGCTAGTGCTTGTTTCATAGAACTTGATATCTTCTTTGTAAGCCCAAAATCGAGCAAAACTGGACGATGTGGAGATTCCTTGCTCACCAGGAAATTCCCTGCAATAAATGGCAAAAAAGAAAAGTAGATTGATTCAAAGCTTAAGAATATAGCATGTAATAATCTGTAAAGAGAACTGTGAATGCATAAGAGGGGGAGAGCACAAAAGAGAAATATACCAGGATGTGGGTCACCATTAAAAAATCCATCAACATATATTTGATGCGCATAGGCACGGGTTATTTCTTCGACAATCTTTTGTTTGTCAACACCATAAGCATTAAGAGTTTCGTACTCATTCAAACGAATTCCATCCATATACTCCAAAATTAAGACTTTTTCACTTGACTGCCATTATAAGCAACAGAATTCAGCGCAAGAGGAACAAATGCAACACTGAGAACAGTGATGGTTAGTAGGAAGAACTTCCACTGGTAGGACTCGCTATGACAAATGTAACTAAAAGGCTCATACTGTATCATAATGAAACCAAATATAACGGAACAATATAACAGGACAGATGTTTACTTGCCTATCTAGTATAAAGAGATGGATATTTTATCAGATATAATTATGCTGCAACATAAGTTTGTTGTCAGATACAATAAAAAGAGTAACAGATATCAAACTTCAGAATTACCCAATTTAATTCATTTCTTTCACATTTTATTTGCATGATTTTTAGCAAGAACTATTCACAACGGCATTAATAATGACAGCTTAAATCCAAATTAGTCATGATCTACTGCAGAGATCCTGAATTCCACTCCATTCAGGTCCCAATGGCACTGAAATGTTATATTAACCTTTTTGGCCCCTTTATAGTCATTCTAATAATCAATATTAAGTAAAGAGTACTGTGCCACCAGAAATGTCATCATGGATTATTACGTTATGGCTTTCTAATATTGTTTTGCCTACACTGTCTAAAATTGATATTATTTCCTAGTAAAAGATATCTTCTTGGATTGTTCTACCAGTCACTTAATACTTGTCTTACATGTGAGTGGAGTCATATGAGGTAGCTACCCGCAACACACCACCTAAGTTAAACCAAAAGTTTTCAAGGACCACAGTTTGGCAAGCTATGATGCTTGGCAGTGAGCATTCAGCAAGAAAGAAACATGTATACAAGATTAGCACACAAAACTGAGGACACTAAGATGAGTTACAGAAATTCAAGGATTAATCAGATAAATAATGAATGCATTCTACCATAAGAAGTGATCCATTGAGGAAAAGTTGAGAAACAAGAGATTCAGATAGTTTGAATTTGGGCATGGTAGACCAACAAATGAAGGAAGGTTCAACGTATTGAAGTGGCAGGGGGCAAAAAAAAGAGAGATAATCTACGATGATGGGAGTAAAGAAATATTTCAACCTTTTCACAGAAAAGTCTTAAACTGGATGGAATGAAGGAAACCCCAATTTCTCCCTCTCTGTCCATGAAAACTTCTTTTATTTGTTTGGAGGAGGGATGAGGGTGAAGAGAAGAAAAGATCTATTCTTGGAAACCCATCATCAATTTTCTTATATTAAGAATTCGTATAAGCATTCTCAGATAACTAAAGCCTAAAGCTTTTAACACTACCTTATTGAGAAGAAAATGTTGAGAAGAAAATACCTGAATAACCTCTGGTATCAAAACATCTACTGGACTTGCAGGCTTGCAATCATCATTTTTCTTTTGGCAGCCTAGATTACAGGAGACGGTTCTGGTATTCTCTACAAAAACAAAGATAAATATCAGTAAAAGAATAAACAGTATGCTAACAAGTTGAGATACTCTGCAGCGTATGAAGAGGCCCTTTGGGGTCATTTGCTCCCCAGGAAACTTTTATAAAGAGTGGGATAAAAGGCATAATTCTACCAACATTCAGCCTATGAAGTTGCAGTTCAAATGCCACAGATCCCCGTATGTGAGAAAACAGATGGCTTTTACGCCGATGCCAACCGTCGCTTCCATTCATTTAACCTCCAAATTCCAAACCCATTACAGCACAGGCCAACATCCTCGGATCAATTAACACTAACTAACCACCAGTCCCAGGCCAATGTTATCACCTCAGTTACTACTATATTACCATCAGCACCATGCCACCATCTGTGTCTCCACCACAAACTAGCCACTAGTGTTCCCACCACCATAACTGTAATTTCTAGCAGCTATAATCACCACAATCAATACAATCACAAAAAAGGCAACAATTTTAAAACCAATAAAATACAGCTACACCACCAGCCTCTGCTAGCATTGTCATTCAATATGATCATCACACTACTGTTGTTGCTTTGCCAATGCCATATCCAGAGTCTCAAACATCTATACCACCCCTATACTTGATCATTTATATGCTCATCCACATTTTGAAATCCTGAAATATGATTGAATTTGTCTTTTCCAAAAAATTGGATTGCTCCTCTACACTTGAAGTTACTAATATGAATCCTGCTTCCAGATTTCCAGACTTACCTTTAGTGGACATTCAATATTCTTATTCACTAAAGAAAACAGCAACCCATTCTGTCAAATTCACAACGGACACGATCTCCTCAACATAAATATCATCAAAGAATCAAAGCATACCAGCTTCAATATTGAAGTCAAGTTCTTTGGGAGCTTCTTTGCACCATTCATCTATCATGGGATTAAAGTCATACTGTGGTTCTGCCCATGCTATCCAGTCAACAATTGACTTTGCATTCTTTAAGTCCTGCAAAAAATGGCATACACAAAACCCATATAAAGGTTGCAACTGTTGGTCATCATTTTACCATCTTAAGATCCAAAGAGTGTAAAACCTCCAATATGACTGTCTTAATGCCCTTGTGTTGAACTTTAACAACCACCTCCTGCCCATTAATGAGCGTTGCACGATGAACTTGAGCAATCTGCAAGGAACATAATGTGGAAACAATAAAAATTATTAAAAAACATACTCACTCTTGCTATACCATTGTAGAAGAAACAATGCAAATTTTCCATCCTAAATATGTTTTTCTCAGCTTCACACCATTAAAAAAAATAAGACAAAGGATCTTACAGATGCTGTTGCCAAAGGAGTTCTACTAAAATCTGAGAAAAGATCATCCATGGATTGCCCAAATTCTTTCTGTATTGTCTGGCAAACCTGTGGAGATGTAGATATCAACTCAATAAACCAAGTGTAAAAAGTTTCTTTAGATGCAATATATCGAAATGATTCAAAATTTCTCCCTTCAAAAGAAAATACATAAAATATTTAGAAGTTTCTACTTTGTCCATATAGTTGGACACTTCACAAACATGATATGGCCAAAGAGAATTTGCTAAATTAATATCTTCACCAAGTTCTTTCTTCCACTTAATTTATACAAGACATTCTACAGGTACTCTCACAGGTTGGCTGACTTCAGATTGCTAATTGTTTTTTTAATGTTCCTTGTAATTAAAATGTGATCATCTCCACTGGCTTTTAGAGGGGAAGAAAGGTCTATTCAAAATTTGAAAATCTAGTAGCAAAAATGCAATGGACTAAATTCACTTTATTATCCATGAAAAATGAAGAATTTCACTATTTTTAAAATACAGAATATAACCTCTTGCAAGGGACGAGGAGGAAGTGAATCCTGTAACTGCTTGAGAAGTGATATATATGCCTGAGGAAGCACGTCAGCACGTGTGGATAAGTACTGTCCAAGTTTTACCCACAAACCTTCCAACTCTAACATCAAGTTGAGAACACGCTTAGCATTACGCTCATGAGCCTTATCCCATAGAGTAGCTCTTTTGGACTTAATGGTCCATTTATCTCTTTGCTGTACAGCCTTCAGTACAAAGAAAAAGAAGAACAAGGGGAAGGTAATTGGCACGACAGACAATCTCATATAGAAGATGAAGATAGAAGTAAGTAAATCAAGAAACAAAAAATACCTTATAATCCAAATAGATTACTATAGCCACTGCGAATACTCTCACACGCCTTCTGTAAATGTTTCCCCATCCCATCCTACATACAAAGTGAAGGCAAAAACAACTATGTTTAAGGATGTTTGCTGAAACTACAACAGAAGTAGAGGGAATAAAAAGTCAGATTTCATAATTCATGACTTGAAGGAATTGCTACTACGTCCATTTCAAGATTGAAGCAAAAGCCCATTTTGTGCTTTGTGGAGAACGACCACACAAATCTCTAACAGCAGACATCATCTACTCACACACACCCAGGACAGAAAATGCAATAAGGCAAGAATGAACTATAACAATCTCTAAATTTGTGATATAGAATGCACAAAAATTGTCCAGCTGAACTACGGTTTCCTCAGGCCGGGACCAGTAGTCAAAATTAATCGGTGGTGATTGTTTAAGATCATGAAAGAGTGAGGGAAGATAAAACTCAAGCCCAATGATTTTGCAGTGGAGTAGATTTGCAACTTTGATTTATCTTTCTCTCCCAAAATTGTAATTGGCTACATTTTATGCAATTCTCCATGGTAATTGATGGGTGGTAAAGCCGAATGGCTATTTCCATTTATTTTTTATTTACACCCAGAAGCATGCTCAAGATGTTGATTTTACATAAAATCTGGAAAGCAAGGGCTAAAACGAATATATTCCAGCCTGCCATGCTACTGTAAATTTTGATGGAGACTCGGAAATCCACAGAAGAATTTAAGTAATCCAATATCGTCAAATTTAATCAGTCTGTGTTTGAGGTAGTGAAAAGAGATTGTAGAAAAATGAACAAGAGACTTTCAGGTAAGGCTGTTTATGCTTAGACATAGTTCATATAAGTTCATAAAAAAATTGATTCAGATTCTATTTTCCAAACAAAATTTTTTGAATAAAACACGAAATATTTGTTTCTCTCTCCCTCTTGATTAGCTTATTACAACAGTACAAAAATAGATGAATTACGGAAATTAACGCACACAATGCAACAAATGCAAACATTGAAATGAAAGGCAGAGATCACGGAATTTCCATGATAAAAGGAAAAAAGGAAGCTTTACCTACCTTAACTCCAAACAAATAAATAAACACAGTCGTCTCCTTTCCTCTCAAACTGAAATTGAATGGGAAAATGAGAAAAGAAACAATAAGAAGGAGAAGAAAGGAGAATTTCTCGAAACGATCGGATGCAAATGTCATTTTATTGGAAACGGTAACAACAAACGTAAGCCATTTCGCTTGGAAGTTGAAACGTGGCAACTGCCTATACGTCAGTCACGTACCGCCTTGGAGCACGCTGGTTTTGGAAATGGGACAGTGACATGAATAGGGTGTAAACAAATGGTATCACCGCACAAACTAATCGAGATTGACTCGAGAAATATTCGAAATTGATTTGAGATTAATTGAGTTTTTTGAGTTTGAGTTATTCAAGTAATCGAGCAAGTCAAATTCAAGTATCAAAATACTTGACTCGAGAGACTAGCGAGTCTAATCAAATTTAAATATATTTATAATATTATCAATCGAGTTTAATCGATTCATGTCTAATCGAGTTTAATCGATTTATGTTTAATTGAGTTTATTCGAGTCTAAATTTTAATTTATAGATTTCACAAAAAAAAATTATATAAATAAATGAATCTAATCAAGTCGAATTCGAGCTTTCGAATATTTAATCAAACTTGAGTTTCGAATTTTCACGTCAAATTCAAACTTAGATTCGATAGATTCAACTCGACTCGATTCGATTTGATTACACCTCTATACATGAAATCTGGGAAAGGAATTGGCGTGGAGTCAGAAAGAGGAATGGAGGCTGGAAGATCACGCAAATGTGTTAAGAAATGAAGTGGGGAAGGAATTGGCGTGGAGTCAGAGAAAGGAATGGAGGCTGGAATATCATGCAAATGTGTTAAAGAAATGAAGTAAACTCAACCGTAGAGTTGTGATATTTTAACTCCCGCCTTCAGCAATTTAATTTAATTTAATTAATATCAAATTTAATTTAAAAATTTAAAAATTATTTATTATATTCAATATAATAAATAAAAAATTTTATTTAAATATAACAATTTGTATAATCTTTCAATATTAAAATTTGAATTAATAATGTGAACAATTAGATGAGCAATATTAAAAGAAAGTATTGAAAATAACTGTTGTTAATATGTGTTTTTCTAAATTAACTTAAATACACATGTTACTTGCAAACAGTTTCACTCTTCAGCAATAAGATAATATAAAATAAAAATTTTAATTTTTTAAGTATTTTTTATAATTGAGATAAAATTGGTCAATTTTAATTTAATATTTTCATATTCCATGCACAATGTTGCTAATAATAACAATAATAATAATATACTTTAGATAATGTAGTATTTTAAATTATGAATTGAGGTAATTTAAAAATAAATTATTCATGTAAAATTATTATTAAATTAACAATTATTTATATTTATAAAATATAAATTATGTATATGAATTATGTAATAATCATTACTTTTTTTATCAAATACAAATATATATGTGTGTGTGTGTGTGTATATATATATATATATATATATATATGTTTGTATTTGATAAAAAAAAAAAGTAATGATTATTACATAATTCAACCCAGGATTAATAATTTAGGGCAACAAAAATTTGAAATGAACAATTCAATTATGTAGCATTTTTAGCGTTCAATTATATGGTCTAGTTTAAATTTGAGTAAATAGATTATAATTCGTACAAATATTATATAGTATATAATTTTATAAAAATAAAAAAATAGAAATAAGAAAAAACTTATAATAGTGGATAGTTGAAATAACAACATTTGTATAGAGAGAAAGAGTACATGAAAAAATAAAAATAAATGAAAATATATAAACAGAATACAATTTTAATAAGAATAAAAAAATAAAAAAAGAAGTATATGAAAATAAGAAAATGTTTAAAAAACAAAGAATATTTAAAAATTTGAGGAGCTAAGTTATAAAATATTTTTAATTAAGGTAAAAATATTTGTGTTCATGTAAGAATGACTTAAAAATTTTAAGGAGTAAAACAATTTTTAAAAAATTTTGAAGGGACTACAAGATGTATATATAAGAACAAATTAAAAATAAAAAATCACAAGGTTGATGCAAATATCCCAGGCCAGCAGAAAGATTCGCTTCAACTTCACGGTCCAATCACAAGGGAAAAACTCAAAAGGTTTAAAGAAACAATTAGGTTATTCATGCAACAAGAATAACCATTGGACTAACCCAAGAAAAACAAAAGAAGCAAGAAGCCCAATTGTTTGGAGATGACAATATGGACTCTTCAAAGGAAGCCTGTAACTTGATCTATTGGAGCCAAACATGTGGAAATGCCCATGACCCAAGTATAAGGAAACTCTCTTATTAGTTAAATCTTTGTTTTAAACTAATTAGGAACTTTGTATTTACTTATATAAGAAACTTCTTTTATAATTAGGAAGATATCTAATGTATCTTTTAGTTATTTCCTTTTGAGTCTTCCCCTTGTGATTGGGTCGTGACGTTGAAGCGGATCTTTGGGTTGACCTTAGATATTTGCTTCACCTCCTTTTCTTTCTTTATTCTTCTTCACTTTTCTTGTTGTTTCCAATTCTTCCTTGTTTTTGAAAAATGTGGGTGTGATCACAAACACCATAACTATATATATATATAATTAAAACTCTCAAAAAGAATTCACACTATATTTATACATAAATAAATCATAAATAATTTAATATTGAAACTCATTTAAAAATATTTATAATAATAATTATCATTATTATTACTTGTACAAAATTTTCACATAAACAACATGATTAAATTTCAAATTTAGAAATACAATAAATCATAATCACATGCACTTAAATAAATTAAAAATTAACTTTAAAATATTTTACTATTCTTAAAATTAAATTAATTATAATACCAATTACATACACATGTGTCTAAATCATTTTCTCTAATATAAATGACTTTATATTATTTAAATACTCAAATTAAATTTAAAATCCAAACTAATTATCAATAAATATATTTTAATAATTCAACTATTCATAACTCTTAAAGAAAATATAATCTGCAAATTTTGAAGTGTTACAATCACTTTGCTAGTAAGAGGATTATAAAGCCGATACGCTTTGGATTGAGAACAATCTCCAATGAATATACATTTTTTAGACTTTTCATCAAGTTTTCTACGGTTTTGAGAATTCATCAAAACATAGGTTGCACAATCGAAAACTTTTAAGTGGCTCACCAATGGCGTTGTACCTCTCCAAGCTTCATGTGGAATGCGATCAAGAACAACTTTGGTTGGTGATATGTTTAATAATTACACAACAGTTGGAATTGCTACTGCCCAGAAACTATTTGGTAGCTTCTTGGTCTTTAATAAGGTTCTCGCTGATATGATCCAAAGCTAACACTTATAGATCAAGTAGGCAAGTACAGTTATCGAGTATAGTATAGTGTAGGAGTATCGAGTGTCGATCCTTCAAGGACTAAAAGTACTAGTATTAACTTTTTCTCTATTATTTAACCGGTAATTTTAATTGAATTAATTAACTAATTAAAATAAAATAATTCAACAAATTAAACTACTGAAAATATGAACTAAAGAGTGGGAAAAATGCGATCAATATGACAAATAACACTCAAGTATTGAATCCCCTAAGACTTATTAAGAAATTGATTTTCTGACAATACAATCTAATTCAATGTTTATAGAACCGTGGAAATTCTTTTAGTATGTTAAAGTCTTTCTCAAGATCATTAACATCTAATTCTAGGTTGATTAATTGAAATCTTTTCCTAATTAGAACCCCTAAAATTGCATTATAGTTCCATGAATTTCACTATTAGGTTTGACCCTAATCCGAAAGATTTATGTTATCTTATCTCTAGGGGTATATGCAACTCCTTTCAATTGTGTTAAATCTATTCAATAACTTGATTTCTCAATCTAAGTTTAAAGAATTAAAACAAGAATCAATATTCCAGATATATCAATTCTAGGAAATAAAGAGCAAACACAATTGAATTCCATAAAATAATGAAAAAATTGTATTATCTAAAAAAAATCACAATTCAAGACTCATCTAAGTGTTCACCATACCCAAGTGCCTACTTAATTTAGTTTATAATTGAATTACTAACCAACATCAAAATAAAGAGAAAATAAAATAGAAAAGTTTTCATGATAAAACCCTTGTATTCATCTCTTCAAACTTGATAGATGACCCATAATCATTCTCTTGTGGATAACTCTTTCTCTTGTAAATGACTTCTTCTCCAAAAATAAACACAAAGCAATAACTGTTTAAAAACAATAATAATCCATCCTCTTTACAAAGATTTTCTCCTCTATTTATAGTTTCCTATTCCCCTTTAAAATAGGAAAAATAACATCCTCCACCAATTAGAAATTATAACAAACCAAACTTCCTTTCTTATGAATTGAAGCCAGTGAAGTTTCCCACAATTGCATGGACTCTCAAGCTCTTCCTAATTTGAATGAAAATTGAACTCAAACTTTGTTTGAAAAATATTAAAATTGGCACTTGAATAGTCAAATTTCTATTGGTCCTTGAACTTTTGAAACTGTACAATTCCACCTAAAAAACTCTCATAATTTATTTAATAAACTTCAATTTCCAGGATTTCTTATAAAATTACAAAATACAAACCAAAAGTGAGACATTATCTAGTATTTTTTTTAAAATTAGACTTAATTAAAAAAATAGCCCTAAAAAAATACTAAAAATAAAGAATTATCAATTTTACTTGGAAAAAGAGGAAATGTTCTTATTTGTGAGTAGAAAAGAGGTTAGATTGTGTCGTGGCTGATTCTACTTGGTGTTATACGTTCACTAATGCTCGGATTCTCAATTTGGAAACTTATTGTTAGGATCACTCAGCTATTTTCCTTGATTTTACAAGAGCTTTAGTTCATCCACCGGCTAAGATCTTTAGGTTTGAGAATGCTTGGCTGCGTGATGACGATTATCAGAAAGTGGTTCGTAATAAGGTGGTGAGGCTTTCAAAAATTTAGAAATGAGATTAGTGTTTCCAGAGGTTGTCTTCATGTTATAAAGCCCCTGCGAGATTCGGCTATCATTACATAATATAATAATCTCAATCAAAAGCTTCAAACTCTTTTTGATCAACAAGAGTCATTTTTGTGTCTACGAGCCAAACAGCACAGGCTTCATGATGGAGGACCCAACTCAAAATTTTTTCATCACTAATGCCTTAACTATAGAAAAAGGAAAAACAATATTGATGGCTTAAATAATTTTGATGGTAACTGGTTAGATTGGGACTCTAGGCTTCGATCTCACATTATAGATTACTTTGGTAACTTGTTTAATTCTTGTAGTTGTAAAGGTAAGCCTATATTCAGCAAAGTCAGAAGTAAAGCGTCTCAAGAGCAAAATACAGAATTAATCAAGCCTTTTGATCTAGAAGAGTTAAAAATTGCAATGTTCTCAATCTTTCTACATAAATCGCTGGGAGTCAGTAGCGGTGTTAGGTCGATGAGCTAGAAGCGACTGTGTGTACATAAAAATAGAGGGCTTGGTTTCAAACGGCTTCATGAATTTAATCTGACACTTTTAGGGAAACAAGGCTGGCGTTTCTTGACAAATCCCAATTCTTCGATGGCTAGACTATACAAAGCAAGGTAATTCCCTAATAAATCCTTTCTTGAAGCTCCTATTGGTGCGAATCCAAGTTTTATTTGGCGTAGCATCCTTGTTGGCCAACCGTTTCTCAAGGTTGGGTTAATGCATTGAGTTGGAATGGGTCAACAGATTACTATTTGGGAATCACCATGGCTTCCTAATCAAGCTAATCCATTTGTAGAATCAAAACTTGTACCAGGGTTGAGTGAGGCTACAATATCATTTTTAGAGGTGCATCACAGTTTTTGTTGGGATGTAGACATCATTAGGGATCTTTTTAATGCTCGAGATACTGAACTGATTCTAAGAACCCCAATTGGCCATGACAATAATGAAGACCAGTGGTTATGGAAACATGATTGCAGGGGTGTCTGCACAGTGAAGAGTAGTTATAGGTGGTTAACTGAAAACTTAACCTTCCCAGCTCACTAGGTGCAATTTTCAAATTGGAAGGGGTTCATAAATGTATTTAAATATACCTCCAAAAGTCTGTAACTCTTGCGTTCACGAATGTCTCCCAACCATGTCTTGTCTTCGAAGAAGAGGTATAGGGGTAAATGATGTCTATTCCTTCCGCAATGGTAACTCCAAGGATACATTACATCTTTTTGTGCAATTCCTTATGCAAGGCAAATATGTCGTGCCTATGTTTGTGAGATGAACAACCCTATTGCTGAATCTTTTGCACCATGGTGGGACTCTTTTTTAAGTTCACAAAACCAGGATATTATCTTATTTGCTGCACTGATTTTGTGGGCAATTTGGCAAGCTAGAAATGACTTGGTATGGAACGACATGAAAAAATCAGCCTAAAATTTGCTTTTTGTTTGCTTCTACTTTCTCATCTCAATGGAAATCTGCTCGCCTTGGTCATCATCATGCAACAGCTACATTAACGGTGAATGTCTTTCACTAGTTAAAATCTCTGGTAGGCTATCTCAAGTGCGATTTTGATGCAGCTTTATTCCCTAATATTAACCAAATTGGGTATGGCATAGTGGTCCTAGATGAGAATGGAAGTTTTGTTGCTACTAAAAATGAATGTATCTGTTGCACCTTAGATCCTCATCTAGCTGAAGCTTTATCATGCAAAGAAGCTCTAATTTAGCTTAAAGAAATGCAACTAATCAAGGTGATGGTGAAAACAGACTAGGCTTCAGCTTGCAATTTCAAAACCATCTCCAAACCATTCTGCTTTTGCTATGGTGACTCAAGACTGTATTTCTTATTTAAAAGAAATTAGAGATAGAAAAATTGATTTTGTTAGAAGGTCAACTAATCAAACAGCTCACTTGTTGGCAAGGTTTGTTAGTTTTAAGTTTGGTTCTAAGGTGAGGCAGCAAGTCCCTCATTTTATTTCTAATGTAATCTCTTTTGAAACAATGCATTAGCTTCATTTTTTTATTAAAAAACATATTGTGCAACACGTGAATTCATGATTAGTAAAACATTATAAAAATAAAGTGAGAGGCTTGATACAAAATACTATTGATAAATCAGCTCATAACAGATCACATTAATGGGCTACTTAAGTCAACCAAGGACCACCTAAAAGGAATAACATATAACTGAGGCTTAACATATGGAATAAGCTTTCCACAATAAAAGCTCAACCTAGTACCCACAAAGGAATATATATATATATATATATTAATTTCAATTTTAATCTCAATATTATTTTTAAATAATTACTTATTATTTATCAAATAATTATATATCACATAACCATGTATCATTATTTTATATTATATTATAAGAAATTGTCATATTAATAAATTCTAAATAAAAAATTAATTGTCACATAAAAATACCTTCTACATAGTAAATTAAAAAATATAAACTGTAAAAATTCTATACAAAAAATTAAGGTAAAAAATTTAAGAATAGAAAATTAAAAAATTCTAAAAAGAAAAATTTTAAATAACTTCTAAACATAAAGCCAAAAATAACTAAAAAGTAATAATTTTAAATAAGAAGATAAAATTTGGATTAATTATACTGATTTTTTAAAAAAATTTTAAGCATATAAAGGCTAATGACAACATAATATATTGTTAAAAATTATTTTGTTCAAGTTTAATAAATCTATTCTTAAAACTATACTATACAAAATTAAAGGTATTAATCTATAAACAATCTTTTATTATAATTATATCTCTCTCTCTCTCTCTCTCTCTCACACACACACACACATATATATAATTTATAATTATCAATTAATTTTATTTTTGATTATGAAATTTATAATATTATGTATTTGATTAATTATCTTAAATTACTTTATTCAAATTACACAAAACTAAAAATATGAATCAATAAACAATTGTTTGTTATAATTATATTATATGTATATATATAATTTGTAATTATCTATTAATTTTATTTTTTATTATAAAATACTTAATATTATTTATTGCATTGATTATCACAAATTATTTCATTCAAATTTAATAAATTTTCTCTCAAAATTGTGTCACATAAGATTGAACATATGAATCAATAAACAATCTTTTTTTACAATTAGCTTCATGCATAGCTTATAAAATTTTAAAAGATTTATTTAATTATTTTATTTACTTGATAATAACTTTTTAATAAAATAATAATTTATCATTCAATGAATTTGCTAATTATTTAATAAAAATATTAAATCCATTAAAAATGTATTATTACAATAATTTTGCATAATGCACGGATTTACAATTAGTGCAGTTAATTTTTGGCCTTTTTTTTTAATCAGACATGAAACATCTGTTGTAGATAATGGAAGAACGGTGGATATGAGTTTAGTAGTTGGATAAAAATCAGAGATGATTTCATCTTTAAGGAGAAAGGATAAGGCAAGAGATACCCCATCAAAGAACAATCAGCAAAAGATCCTTCCACTCCATCTTTCATGTCATTGCAATCACGACCATTTAAAAAAGAAGCTTGACTTATAGTTGATGACAAGTCTAAGAATGCTCCAGCAACTGTTGTAGGGACAAGGGGACTGGATTCATCGTAGACCTTAGAAACAAACCCACGAGGGCCATGATATCATTTTTCACTCGCTTTTTTTTTTCTCCAGTTTTAGCTCCATTTATTTTGTGATAATATTTTTTAAAAAATATTTTATTTTTTAATATTTAAAATTTTAAAAAATAATTCTAAGAAAATATAATTTAATTCAACAAAAAAATTATTTTAAAAGAAAATAATTTTTTTATTTTTCTTAATTATTTTATTGGTTAAACACAATAACAACAGTTTTGAGAAAAAGTTAGGCATTATTCATTTGTCAAGCACATGATTTACCGCCAACCTCCGTTCAACAACTTTTTGATTGGAAATTTTCTTATGGAAGTTCAAATGCGCATTGACTTTTCACCATGAGCTATTCTTTTCATTTTTTTTAAAAAAAATTTCCTTATAAATCTATGAATGCTTCAATTATTACTTGAAAATTTTTTATTATGATCATGATTGTTGAACAATTATTTAAGAAATTATGCTTGAAATTATTGATTTCAATGAATTTGATTTGAGAATGAGTTTTAATTTTATAATTGATTTGAATAGATAGATTTATTCTATAACAATTTTTAATGATTTTTTCTTATGTTGATCTCTTCTTGAAATATCTCATTTGGGTTTGTTTGAATATTAATCAAAACATACTCTTTATTTTCTCAGTGACTTTTTTTTTCTATTTTTAAAATGTGTTTTTGATGTCATCTTGAGTAAATTATTTGGGTTAATTATTTGATTATATTAGGCTAGTCTATCTGGACTAAGAAACTATACTTATGAGATTGGGATAGTTGCATTGTGTAGATTAGGGTTATAACTCCTGTTCAATCCCAAACAAATAAATGCCAATAAGTGAAGGTTATATATATATATATATTATGGGTGCAGACATTTTGTAAGTACCTTAAATTAGAAAATGGTATTTGTATAAATTTAACTTGAAACTATCGTTTGATACCAAGTAAATAGGAGTTTGAAATTATTTGATGCTCAAATTTAACTTAGATTAAGTAAATAAGAACTTTACGTGACTTTTTAGCATAAATATGACTTTGTTATATCCTATCCCTAAAAATTATTAATTATATGCCAAGGCGTTATATTGTTATTGAATCAATTGCATGCTATTTTATATATTCTTGGCATGTTTGCAAGTGTTCTATTTAGTAATTATTATTATTTTATTGATGGGTAAGAAATCTTACATATATATTATATAGATGCAATTCTAAATCTTACATATGTATTATATAGGTGCAATTCTATGTAGTAGAATTTTACAGTATTCAAATGAGAGTAAGTTTATGAATTGATTAAATAGTTCAAGGGCTTTTAGGCCATCTGCTAGTTGGGACATTTGTTTTATTTCTTCAGAGGGGCAGGAAATAGCTTGCGAACATTCCCATTTTGGTTGATTGTTGATAGGGCGTAATCAAGCCCAATCGAGTAAAATTCTATTAGACTTGAGTTCGAGTCCAATTTAACAATTTGAAGTTCAAGCTCGGTTGAGTTTTAATTTTCAAGTTTGGTCAAGTATTCGAATACCTGAACTTGACTCAATTAGATTCATTTATTTATATAATTTTTTTTTTGTGAATTCTATAAACTGAAATTTAAGTTTGAATAAGTTTGATTAAGTATGAATTGATTAATTTTGATTGGTAATATTGTAAATATACCTAAATTCAATTACACTGATGGGTTTTTTGAGTCAAGTATTTTGATACTCGAATTCGAGTTGTTTGATTACTTGAATAGTTTGAGTTCGAGTTTAACTTGATTAATCTCTAGTCGATTTTGAGTATTTTTCGAATAGATTTCGAGTATTTCTCAAATAAGTTATGAGTTGTCTCAGTCATTAATACCCCTAATTGTTAGGGATATCATTGTCCTTTAATATGTGTGTAGACCCCATAGCATGTTATTTTTTGTTACCTAAGCAAAGCCTCCAAAACGACAGTGTTTTTGTGCTTCTCCTGGTATCTTTTTTTTTTTTTTTCCTCCTACTTTATCGGTCTTATACAACTTTAAAAGAGACTTGGACGTCGTACTAAGATTTCAAAGAGCTTCCAGTTGTGCTTATGCTTCACCAAGTAACCCAATTAACATACCCATTTTTAGAAAAATGAGAAAGTCTTTAATTCAAACATCTATTAGGGAAAAAATAGAAGTTGTTTCATGCTTCTGCTCATCATTAACACGTGAGCTCATGGTTGCATTAACATGCTTCTGCTCATCATTAACACGTGAGCTCATGGTTGCATTAACAAGTTAATCAAAATTATTTTTCAATTAAACACAAATATGTGAGGCACAATTAGTGATATGATTTCACTTTCAACTCAATAACTCAATTAACATGCATCTCGATTAAAAATATATTGAAAAAATTTAATTAAGACATCTATTTGAAGAAAAGAAGAAGAAGAAGAAGAAGCTCTATGTTTCTCCTCACTATTTTCACTTTAGCTCATGATTTTGTTGACAACTAAATCAAAATTATTTTAATCAGTTAAACACATAAATAAGTGAAGCACAATCAATGGCATGATTTTAATTCCAACTCAATGACTCAATTAACATGTATCTCAATGACTCAATTAACATGTATCTCAACTCAAAATATATTGCAAGTCAGTTAAGAGATATATAGAATAAACTATAATAATCAAGATAATTTATTTTTCAATTTAATTAACACATACCTAAGAAAATCTACTTTTTAGTATTGAAATTTAATTGATACGATGTTTCACTTTAAATTCAATCACTCAATTGAGACACATCTCAATTAAAAATGTCTCAATTCAATTGACACAAGCAAATTATGAAAGTAAATTATTTTAGGCTTGATGACAATGGGATTGGTATTCAATATGATCAAATATTGATAATATATGGTATATATAAATAGCAATATCAATAGAGCAATATAACAATTACAACCCTAAATATAAACATGTTTATTTAAATTAATCTAAAGAATAAAATATAATGGGCAAAACTTAAGAATTTATGGCTACATAATTAAACAAACACACATACACACTTATATTTTATAGAATATTGATAGGTAACACACCTCACATTATCAATAATATTGTTATGTTTAAAAGTATATTTTTTTAATTCAATATATAATTTGCAAATGATCTCTTAAGACTATTCCTTAGAAGAATTATAAAGGCATCTTCGAATCAAGGAGGAATCGAAGGTGAGAAATAATGAGGAAAATAGTTCGTTTGTTGACAATGATAAAGCTAATGTTATGAAAAAGCTAGGCAAACAAAACAAAATAAATTTTCTTAGCCCTAAAAAAGATCAAGTTAAATTTAAGAAATGTACAAAAAGGGATTGTCTTATTTGTGGAAAACATGGGCATTATACTAGGGAATGTAGATTTAGAAAGGACAAAAAAATTGGATGTTAAAATCTCAACACTAAATGATGACATTGTTGCAACTATTAGTGAAATTTGTGCTATACATGAAAAGGTTTCAGGTTGGTGGTATGACACATGTGTTGCCATACATGTTTGTTTTGACACTTCTCTTTTTAATACCGATAAAGAAATTGATAATGGAAAAGAAATTCAAATGGGAAATAATGAAAGGCCTAAGGTATATGGCAAAGGAAATATTGATCTTGTTTTTACCTGGGCAAGGAAGTAATATTTACTAATGTGTATCATGTTCTCGATACGAATAGAAATCTTATTAGTGGAGATTTGTTGAATATGGCAGGTATTAAATTTGTATATGAATCTAGCAAATTAATTTTGACTCAAAATGATGTATTTGTTGGAAAAGGCCATTCATGTCATACACATGGTTAAATTATGTACTACACTTGATGCTTTATGTAATTATGTTAATGATAGTAATAAAAGTAATGTTTCGATTTATATGCTTGATTCAACTACATTATGGCATCAAAGATTAGGACATGTTGGCTTAAGTGCTATGAAAAGAATGATTAAAAATGACATGATTTATTGTGATGTTAATAATTTTGAAAAATGTGAATTATGTGTTAAATAAAAAATGATTAAAAAACTTTTTCAGAGTATTAAAAGAAGTACTTATTTGCTAGATTTAATTCATTCAGACATTTGTGAGTTAAATGGAATGTTAACTAGAGGAGGAAATAGATATTTTATAACATTCATTGATGATTTCTCTATATACACATATGTATATTTGTTAAAACATAAAGATAAAGCTTTTAATGTGTTTAAAAATTTATAAGGCTGAGGTTGAAAATCAATTAAGTAAGCAAATTAAAATCTTAAAAAGTGATAGAGGTGGAGAATATTTTCTAGATGAATTTAACTTATTTTGTGAAGAACATGGCATAATCCATCAATGTCCAACACCTAGAACTCTAGAGCAAAATGGTTTGGCAAAGAGAAAAAATAGAATTTACTTAGAAATGATTAATGTTATGTTGATGCATGCAAAGTTGCCATTTAACTTATAGGGCAAAGCTCTTCTTGATACATGCCATATAATAAATCGAATTCCTATGAAGAAAACTCAAATTTCTCCATATGAATTATGGAAAGGAAGAAAGCCTGATCTATCATCTTTTAAAGTGTGGGGGTGTCTTGCTTAGAGTAAGAATAATGATCTAAAAATGATTAAATTGGGACCTAAAGGCATCAAATGTGCTTTTGTTGACTATGCCTCCAATAACAAGGCTTACAGACTTCTAAATTTAGAATCTAATGTCATTATTAAATCAAGGGATCTAGAGTTTTTCAAACATTAGCTATTAAAAATAGAGTTCAAAACTTACCTAGTGAGACAACTCATAGAATTGAAGATCAATCTTATTTTCAACACATTGATAAAAAACCTAGAGAACCAAGAAAAAGCACTGAAGTTTGAAAATTAAAAACTCCTAGAATAGTTGAGATTGACTCCCAACTTATTTTTTAACCTTATTGAAGGTACTAGAAGTCAAGTTATTAATATAATTCCTTTTGTTCTCCAAGTTGAAGATGATCCAAAAACATACAAGGAAGCTATGGATTCGAGAGATGTAAGTTTTTGGAAAGATGCAATTAAAGATGAAATGGATTCAATAATGTCAAACCACACATAGGAACTTATTGATTTACCTTCAGCTTCTAAACCTATTAGATGTAAGCGAATCTTTAGAAAAAAGTATCATACAGATGGTACATTGCATACTTACAAAGCTAGGTTAGTAGCTAAAGGTTTTCGACAAAAGGAAGACATTGATTATTTTGATACATATGCACCTATAACAAGAATTACTTCTACTAAAATAATTTTTTCTTTAACATCAATTTATGATATATATGTTCATCAAATGGATGTCAAAATGACATTTTTAAATAGAGATCTCGATGAGTAGGTTTATATGAAATAACCTAAAGGGTTTGTTCTACCTGGACATAAACATAAGATTTGTAAGTTAGTGAAAACTCTATATAAGTTAAAGCAAGCTCCTAAACAATGGCATAAAAAGTTTGATGATACAATCTTATCTTTTGGTTTTTCACATAATGTTGCTGATAAATGCATTTATAACAAATCACATAAAGATTATATCGTAATTGTATGTTTATATGCCAATGACATGTTAATTATGAGTAATGCCATAAAGGGCATAATAGAAGTAAAGAGGTTTCTATCTTTTCACATTTATGATGAGGATCTTGGACAAGTTCATACCATTTTGGGTAGTAAGGTTGAAAGAAATAGTGGGGGATATGTTTTAGAGAAAGTACTGAATAAATTCAATCACATAAAATTTAAAGAATATATTACCCTATTTGATCCAAGTGTCAAATTGATAAAAAATAATGTAAGAGTTGTAGCTCAACTTGAGTATGCAAGTGTTATCTATAGTCTAATGTATGTTACATAATGCACTAAACCTGATATTGCATTTGTTGTTAGTAAACTAAGTAGGTTTATTAGCAATCCAAGTGTTGAACATTGGAAAGCCATTGGTAAAGTTCTTGGTTATCTTAAGAAAAATAAAGATCTTGGCTTATAATATTCTAAAATTTCTTATTGTTTTATAATGATATACCAAAGTAAGTTGGATATCAAATTTGGAAAATACTAAATCCACTATAGTTTGGGTGTTTCTTTTAGGAAGAGGTGCAATATCTTGGAAATCTAAGAAACAAACTCTTATAACTCACTCAACTATAGAGTGAGAATTTGTTGCTTTAGCAGAAACTAAAAAAAAAAAAGAAGTTGAATGGCTGAGGGACTTTCTTTTGAAAATTCCATTAATTTCAAAAAAATGTAAATTCAATTTCTATTCTTTGTGATAGTCAAGCTACTTTAACTCGAGTATATAGTGATATATATATAATGGAAAGTCTAGACACATAAATCTGAGATATGATTATGTGAGAAAGTTAATAAAAAATTAAATAATTTCTCTCACATTTGTGAAGTGGAATAGAAATTTGGTTGATCCATTCACTAAACCACTTATAAAAGATTTAATGAAATCAACTTCAAATATGTTAGGTTTAAAACTCCTTTATTAATCCACCAACGATGGAAACCCTAGCTAGTCTATACAAATATAGCTTTTAGGTTCGCAGGGTAAGAACAAATCATTGATAATTGGATGTTAAAGTACTTAAATTCAACCTAATGTGAGGTAAGTGTTTGTTGTCACATGGTGGAGGGTTGAGTTTGATACTTTTAATGAAGTTCAGTTTCACAACAAGTATGTCTAATGTGACATAATACTAGAAGAACTTCACCTATGTAAGCTTTAAAATGGTCTCGCTTCAATTGAGAGTTTAGAAGTTATTCTCATAAAAGCTTATGAATTTGGATAACATATGGCCATATAAGTGCTAAGCAAGTGTTTGAGTGGAATAAAAGTGTAAAATATTTATGTGTACAGAAACACTAGTAATTTCATAAAGAATAGTATGCTCAAAGCTAAAATGCTACATAAGATTTCGATTTTGCTTTGTGTTACTATACTAAGAGAATATTCAAATTGAAAGATATATTATTTTATGCATAAATATTTTGATCTTTCTTTATTGTTGGTATTTTACTTTATACTTAAACAAGTGAGGAATTCTTGTAATATTTGTTTAAATATAAAGTCATTTATATTTTAATTATTTATTATTTTATTTCAAGTTACATCTTTTAGAAGTGTCCTATGTAAATAGTTGTGATTTTTAGAAGAGCTGTGACTTTTGGGAGAGTTTGACTCTTAAAAAAGTTCAGACTTTTAGGAGAGTTGCGACTCTTAGGAAAATGTGTCCATATGAAGGATTGTATCCATTTATAAAAGGTTGTGCCTATTTATAAAGGGTTATATCCCTTAATTACTAACTCTTTATATATAAATGAGTTTGTTATTAGTGTTGATATAATAATAGAAAAACCATTTACAAGTTAGAAATATCTTTCCTACCATCTTTTCTACCAATAACAAAAGATCAAAAACACAAGTTTTACTCCTAACAAATTCTTTTCACTATTTGCTAAGTGCAAATAATTTAAAGACTTATCATATCCACTAAAGCAATTTACAAGAAATCCTCATATTAAAATTCGGGAAGAAGTGGGAGCAAATTTCACTTTTTAAAAAAATGATCTTTGATCGTGTTTCAAGTCTAAATTAAGTGTTTGTCTATATCTCTTTTAATTTTTATTATTACATATCTTTATATTGTGTTAATAGTTCTTGATATTATAATTCTTCTTCACATCAATAATATCCAATTTGTTCAATAATAAGGGTAATGCATAAGAACTTTAATATCTTGTGCCAGAGTCCTTCAAATAACAATAATAATAGTTATGCCCTAACTTACTAACTTTTAAAAGTGTGCTCCTTTAGGAGCGATCTAATCACATCACACTAGTAAAAAAAATTCAACATATAATTTTAAATTTTATTATTCATTTTTTATGTTTAGTCTTATTAAATTTTATATTCACTTTTCATAATCATATCTAAACACAACTTAAGTTACAGTTGATAAGAATGAAGCTTTTTTCCATCCTTTTTCTACTGATGAAGTTCATGTGGTTGTTCATGCTATTGACCTGGATAAAGCTTCGGCTTTGGATGGAATAAATCCTACATTTTTTTAGAAATTTTGGAATATTACTAGAGGTGATATGGTGTCATTTTGTTTGAATGTTCTCAATATGGTTCAAATGCCGTAAGGACTTAACAACTCAACTATAGTACTTATTCTGAAGAAGAAAAAAGCCAAAAGTCTTGAGGGGTATTCGATCAATTGTCTTGTGCAATGTTATTTACAACATTATAACAAAGGTTATAGCCAATCGACTTCAAAAGATGCCACCCAATGTGAATTTTGATTCCCAAAATGCATTTGTACCAGGGTGTCTTATCATCGATAATATTTTAGTGGCTTTTAAAGTCATGCATTACCTCAAATGGAAGGCACAAGGGAGGGATGGTTATGTGGCTATGAAAGTAGACATGAGCAAGACATATAATCATATAGAGTGGGACTTTTTAAGAATGACAATGGCTAAACTGGATTTTGATCAGTGTTGGATTTCTTTGATTATGATGTGTGCAACCATAGTGAGATACATGGTCTTTCATAATGGCACTGAGTTTGGTCCTTTCCAACTTGAGCGGGGTTTGTGACAAGGCGATTCACTCTTGCCATATCTCTTTATCTTGTGAGCAGAAGGATTGTCTAATGTCCTCAAGCAAAATGTTGGTCATGGTTTCATTCATGGCTACAAGATTGTGAGAGGTGCTCAGGTGGTCTCACACCTTTTTTTCGTAGACAATAGTTAATTTTTCTTTAAAGCTATGGTGGAAAAAGCTAGGAGAATGAAGATCCTATTACACTCTTATGACCTTGCATCTGGGCAGGTTATTAATCTTTGAAAATCAACACTCTTCTTCAACTATAATATGGAGGAAGATACTAAGCTTTCTATCAATTATTGTCATGGTATCAAGTGACTTATATCCTAATTCTTATTTGAGGTTACCTTCTTGTGTTGGTAAATATAAAAAGGAGATTTTTTAAACTTTGTCAAGGAAAATGAGTGGTATTGCATTCAAGGCTGGAAAAGGAAGATTTTGAGTTGGGCTAACAAAAAGGTATTTATTCAAATTATTACTCAGGTTGTCCTATCTTACACTATGAGTATTTTCATGTTTCCGTTGGGATTATGTACTGAAATTGAAAAGATGATGAATGTTTTCCTATGGGATATGGAGGTGGTAATGGTGGTATTAAATGGTTAAGCTAGGATACATTTTACTACTGTAAGGAGCATGAAAGTTTAGGATTTCGAAAGATTCATGATTTTATTGTTGCTCTTCTCCAGAAATAGGGTTGAAGATTGATGCAACATCTTGATTCTTTTGTGGCCAAGTTATTTAAAGCAAAGTGCTTTCCTAATTGTTCTTTCTTAAAGTTGAACTTAGGTATAACCTAAGCTATGTATGGAAGAGCTTGATGGCTTCACAGAATTTATTAAAACAAGGTTATGTTTGAAGAGTTAGGAATAGAGAGTCCAT
The DNA here is from genome assembly GCA_949677035.1 of Omphalea diandra. Taxonomy (NCBI): domain Eukaryota; kingdom Viridiplantae; phylum Streptophyta; class Magnoliopsida; order Malpighiales; family Euphorbiaceae; genus Omphalea; species Omphalea diandra. The sequence goes on along the minus strand of CATIWR010203728.1, from coordinate 1,071 downwards.
CTATATTTAGAATGACTAATGGCTTCCTGATTGTGGGAATGGATATGTTTCTACTGCTTGTCTAAATAATTTGAAAGGTATTTCAGTAAATCAGCTCATGAGGGTAGTTAGACATAAGTGGGACGGGGATTTGATATCAAATATATTTAATAAGAGAGATAAAAATCTTATCTTTAGTATTTCCCTTAATAATCATATGATTGACAATAAGCTTATTTGGGCATGGGATTTGAAAGGCTCTTACTTGATTAAGAGGGTTATCGTGTTGTTAATCAAGTACGATATATGATTGCTAGCATAGATGTGGGTTCTCAAAGGTAAGTGTGGAATTTGTAAGTCTAACTAAAAGTGAGAAATTTCATATAGCAAGCTGGTAATAATGTTCGACCTACTAGCAAAAATCCAATTAAGAGAAAGGTTAGTACCATTAGGATCTACCTTTGTTGCAATAGTGTGTTGAATCAAGTTTCCATGCTTTGTTTCATGTCTTGTTGCTCATGGTTGTGTTATTCGAGATCTTCAAGGTCAATTCCTAACTGCCTATAGAAGGTATGTTGTTGTGTTACTTGATGCTAATTTGGCTAAAGTTCTCAATTTTAAATAAGCTTTTAATAGGTTGAAAAAGCAAAATTTGGCCAAGGTGATTGTGGAATCAGTTGTGTCAACTTTAAAGCTTCCTCAACAACATTTCTCTCAATTTTGTATGGTTATTGAAGATTTTAAAGCCGTTCTAATTCAGCTTAGAGAAGCAATCTATGTGTGTGGTAAAAGGTCTACGAATAATGCAACTTATTCAGTTGTAAGAGCTACTTGTTCTATGTTGACCTTTCCATTTAGAGTGATGTTCCTGCTCATTTTCTTTATAATTTTTTAAGGTATGATATATAAAATTTTCCACTTTTAAAAAAAACAACTACAGTGATAATAATATTTATTTGATATTTACTTTTGAGATATATATATATATATATATATATATATATATATATATATATATATATATATATATATATAAACACTAATTGACACAAAAAAAGTGTAATAGTTATGTTATTTGTGTTGGGTGAATGT
>CATIWR010203702.1:0-52409 GCA_949677035.1 Omphalea diandra | reverse complement strand
CACAGTTCCAAGAGACCCTGGCTAGAACCATGCAAGCCATCATAGAAAATTTCAATCAACTAGGGCTCTCAGCATAAATCTGGCAACTCTCAATGCACAACAGCTCAGGGAAAATCCTGGAGAACATAATGGAGAGCCAAAACTATAGTTGTTGGACCCCCAAGGCTCAAAAACCACCCAGCAAAGTAAACAAGCATGAAGCCACAATGAAGTTCAAGAAAAAGTGACCTAGATTATGCTAATGATGAAGCCAATTCTTGAATTGAACACTAAAAAGCCAAATCAAGGTCATCAAGAGATATATGGAGGCTTTACCTTTAACATGGAAAATCATCAAAGAAAAGTTTCCTTCCAAATGGAAAATTCCTACACAAAAAATGTATAATGGAGTAGGGGATCCATAAACTCATTTGTCTACTTTTTGAACCACCGTGCTACTCAATGACATTTCAGACATTATCCTTTATAAGAGTTTCCTTACTACACTTATTGAAACAACACAAAGGTAGTGTCTTTAACTGCCTTATAGTTTTATTCATTCCTTTAAAGAATTAGAAAATGACTTTTTGTTGAAGTTCACCATTAACATTCATCGCAAGAGGAAAACAAGTTCTTTAAGGTCATGTAGGCAAAGGAAGGGTGAAACCCTCTAAGAATATATTGGCAAGTTTAACAAGGAAGTAATAAAAATTGAAATCATAAATGTGGAGACAACAGTAGAGGCCATAAGAAGCGGAATCACATTCAGCAAGCTAAAGGCAAGTTACATACAAAGGCCATAGATTCTTACTCGGAGCTTATCTTTATAGCCCAAAGATACATCAAGCTAGATGAAGGAAAGAGAGAAGAGGAAGAACAATGAACGGTGGAACCAAAAGAAAAATCAATGAAAAAGGATAGTTCCTTCGGTCAAACCCTGCAAAGCTATAATCCTCCTACTAATCAAACGAGGAGTAGTGGAGATGCATAATTCACACAATTGAAGAATGCCTGAGGTAATATTCTCCTCTGGATTAAATAAAATGGCAATAATATATAATACCCTTGAAGGCTAAACCCCGATAGGGCCTCCAAGAGGGACAAAACTTTATTTTGCAAATTCCATAAAGATCATGGACATAATACCAAACAATGTTAGGACCTAAAGAAAGAACTCAAAAGACTCATACAGACCAGAACACTTAGAAAGTTTATCTAAGACACCAAGGGGAAGAGACCTAGGGAAGAAGATTAAGAGCCAAAAACAAAAAAATGCTCTAACAAAGGAATAACATATGTGATCAATGTGATCACGGGAGGAGATCAACCAAGCACATCAAGTAGAAATGCCCATGTTTGGAAATTTTCCTTATCAGTACCCATCAAAGCCTCCTAACAATCACATTTGGCCCTAAAGAGAAAAGACACATTGATGCCCCCCCCCCCTCTCCTCCCCCAATAATGATGCCTTAATTGTGGAAGGAATCTAAAATGAATGCCTTATTCAAAGGCTATTAGTAAATAGGGGAAGAGCAGTTAACGTCATCATTGAACAACCCTACAAGGCAAAGAGGAAAACACTGATGAACCTCAAGAGAACATGGAAGCCGCTAGAAAGTTTTGGAGGGAAAACAATTGTGATCCATTGGAACTATCACCTTATCGTTCAAAATGTTGAACGAGCGATCCTAGTTGATATTAATGGTTAAAAATTTATTTCATGTCATAGATGAGGAGTTTTTCTACAATGGAATTCTTGAAAGGCCTTTTCTCTTTAAAATAGGAGAAGTGGGGTGCATAAGATGCCTCACCATGAAAATACCAACACCTAAAAGAGTGGTAATAGTGAGGGGGAACCAAAAGATGACAAATGAATACAACCATATAACCCTACAACAAAGTAAAAAAGTACCAAAGGCTGAACTTATAGATCTCGAATAGTGAAAGTAAATGAAAACAATTAGTAAGTTAACTAAACTTAAGGTTTCAACTGACAAAACAATCAAATACAGTGCAAACATGAGTTAGCTTGGAAAACATGGAGACATCTGCCTCCAAACCAAAGGAAATTCCAGAGATTCATCCTTCAATAGCTTGTTATAAGTTGAACATAGATCCCAAGATAAAGCTAGTCAAACAAAAGAAAAAGAGGTTCACCTCAGAAAGGCAAAAAGTCATAAGAAGGGATGTATCCAATTTTCAAAAAGTAGGTATTATTAGAGAAATGAAGTACTCTAACTGGATGACCAATGTTGTTATGTTTAATAAACAGAAAATGGAAGATGTGCTTTAACTTCACAGACTTGAAAAATGTGTGCTTAAAAGATAACTACCTGCTATCAAACATTGACCAATTGATACACTCAACTGCTTATTTTTCTAGGTACAACTAGTTAGATGCGGTGCAAGAATACCACCAAATACCTACAGATCCAGAAGATGAAGAAAAAATCACATTTGTCACAAATCAAGGAACATACTACTATATAAAGATATCCTTCTAAATATAGTAGTTCAACAGAGTAGCATCACCAGTCCCTAGTCGTTCACCATTTGGGGAATGGATATATGTTTGGTGTAAAATTTACATATATTTCATAACTAATTCCTATCTAAATATTAATGAGATTATATTAATTTTGCATATGAAAAATATTAAAGCAAGTAAATTTGTATTTTATAGTGCTAAAAAGGAGAATAGTGGATAAAGAGCAAGAAAAGGCAATCCAGATTTTAATTTTGAGCACTTTTCGGTGTTTTGGGCATATCTCTCTCTATAGAGATCAAATGATTAACAAGTCAATGGAAAGTTAAGACATAAGACTACAACTTTTATGTTTTGCATTTGAGCAAATTCAACCATATTTAGGGTTAAAAGTCGATCACAAAAACTCACAGTTAAGCATATGGCTATGGGCCAAAAAACAAGTCAAGCAAAATCATTAGAAATAGCCATGCGCATGGCCATACACGTAAGAAAGTCAAAAATAGGATTTTTAAATCTTTCTCAATCTCTTCTTTTTTTTTTTTTAATTTTTTAAGGTTTCTAATTAGTAAATACCTCGAGAGTACTATTTAAGGAGGCAAAAAATCTCATAAATTAAGGGAGGAGGGCATCAAATAACAATCTAAAAAGTTAAGAATTCAATCAAACAAGGGTTTAGGTATAAAGAGGAGCAAGAAGGTAATCATTCAAGCATTTCAAGGACTGAAGTTTATGGCTTCAAATATCATTAGTTTTATTGTTTATTCTTCTTTTTCTTTTATTATGAGCTAAATATCTTTTGGCTAGGGTTATAAATGGACCTTGTGTGACTCATATTGATTTTTCCTTAATCTAAATCTTTTGGATTTAATTCATTATTTGTGTTAGTGATTATTGAGTCCTTTACGTTTGATTAACTGGCCATTAATCATATTAGTTCCATGAATCAATAATAGAGACATGCTTTTCATAGAACAAAACCTTCAACAATTTGCTTATTTTGTTATTGAGTTGAGGAACCTTATCAAACCATTGTCATACATGAAGTCTTATTTTGTGAGGCAATTGCATGATGTCTAGCTTTTAAGTTAAGGAACCTGTAGTTTATCATGCTCTTGTAGGTTAATTTCTACTCGAGAGATATTAATTGATCGCTATCGTGACTTCATAGTAACACTTAATGAATAAATCAATTAGACAAGGATCAAGTGAAGTTGAATCCCTAGTTAACTTTTGATAGTGATTGATCTCTTTATAATTACTTTATTTATATTTCATTTAATTTTAATTCTTAGTTTAAACAATCTTTATTATTGGATTTCTAGATAATATAAGGAACAAAACGCTTAATACTTAGTCCCGATCCTTGTGGGAATGATATTCATACTCTTATACACTTTATTACTTAATGACCTGTGCACTTGCAGCTCAAGGGGTTATTTATATAGCACTAACTCGTCCTTAAGTTTTTGGCATCATTGTTGGGGATCATTAGCATTGATACTGAGCTATTATTTTTATATTAATCTATAATTTTCTTTTTATTTTTTTGTATAGGTTTAATTTCTTCTTTTTTAAAATTAATTAGAATTTCATGACATGGATGCGCTCAAATCTCTATAACCTTAGTTATCTATCCTATCTAAGCAATTAAATTCCATGACTTCTAATATGGTTTCTTCTTCTTTTTCACAGGTGGTATGAGAATTTTATGGGAAGTTGGCCATAGAAGTATAACTTACCACAGGGGGAATCCTTTCACACAAGGACAAGTGGTATGCGAATTGTGTGGAGAAATTGATTATAGAAGCATAACTTATCAAATGGGGAATTCTTTTACATATGGCCAAGTAAGTTATATAGAAAATTTTATTCACCAATCCTATGATCCATATGATAATACCTACAACTTTGGTTGGCAAGACCACTCAATTTTTCTTAGTCAAATGATAATTATTTGAACCTCAATTTTCAAGCTTCCTATATTTTTCATGAACCACCAACCTTTCAACCCTAAGAGGAAAAGTTTAACCTAGAAATCTTATTAGAGAAATTCATCACAAAACTGAATCTTGGTAAACACAAGATAAAATGATATATCCTCTAATTTTTCATAAACCACCAATCTACTAAATCCAAGAGGAAAAGTCTAACCTAGAAATCCTATTAGAGAAATTCATAACAAAAATTGAAGATAGGTTAACACAATAAGATGAGATGATATGTCTTTCAATTTTTCATCAACCACCAATCTACCAACCCCAAGAGGAAAAGTCTAGCCTACAAATCTTATTAGAGAATTCATTACAAAAACTAATGCTAGGTTAGAAAACCAAGATAAGATGATAAAAAGCTTAAATGCAAAGCTAAAAAACTATTTTTCCTCTACCATAACCTTGAGATTCAAAAGGGACCACTAGATAATGATTCAAACTTTATAACTCATTGGACCTTACTTAGTACCTCTAAGCCCAATCTTATAGAGCAAATCAAGGAAATTACATTAAGAAACAACGAGGAGATCAATTCAAAGGTGAAAGAGGAAGAAGGAACCAAGACTGAAAATAATAAGGAGAAGAAAGAGTTCATCAAGGAAGACAATCTAAAGGAGGAACTCGATCCTTATATGCTCCCAAGCCTTATGTGCCTCTTATACCTTTTCCTTCAAGATTAGAAAAGTATATGAAGAAGAAAAAGGTCACTGAGGAAGGTAAACCACAAGGAACACCACCTATGGAGGAGAGATTCATGAGTATTGATGAAGAAGATGAGCTTACGCATGAAGTTTGCCACTAAAAAGAAGGGAGTTTTGACCTTGAACAATCTAAAATGGTAAGAGATGAAGATGATTTTATTGTCAAGAATGCAAGGTGAGTAATGTTTTCATTTTTAAAGTTCATGATACTAACCTATCTTCTCTCTTTCTTGTTAATAGATTGATTTATGATGAGGTAACAAAGACAACTCCTTATCTTTTGCATTTTGATCAATTAGACCCATTTTCTTATCTTTATGATCATGCATATTTTGGAGAACAAGATACCTTTATGTTCCAATCTTTGATGGCATAAATCATGAATAAGAAAAGAGGTCAAGAAAAAGAAAGAGGTATTTGGATTTGGTCATATTGATTTAAAGGATTTGAGTCCAAAGAATTGCATACATCCAATCTTAATGAAGGACAATCACAAACCCAAGGTAAAGCTCAAATGACCACTTTTAAGGGTCAAGCTAAAGACCTTAAATTAACATGTTTTCTTTGTATTTTTGTTATGTGTCTTTTCACTTTATGTTTTGTATTCCTAGCTCTTGCATGTATGCTTAATTGCATATTTTGTTTCTTTTGCCTCCATTAAGGTAATCCTTCTTTACCCCTCTTTTCTCTTTTGCATTCATTACATCATTAGGGATAATGATGAATTTAAGTTTGGGAGAATTTAGAGATTTCATGTGCTTAATTTATGCTTTGGATGTTAAAATTTGATAATTTAGATAACTAATGAGTTGTTTTGAGGTCTAAAAGTTAAAAATCAATGAAGAATTTGATAACTATTTATTTGAATCAATTAAGTTAAATTTGCTTATGATAATAGCATGGTCTTAGTTAATATATTTGATTTATAGCTTATTAGCGCAATAGAAAATTTGAGCACACTGGGCAAAATAGGGATTTTGAAATTGAAATTAATAGTTATGTATGATTTAGGTGAGTGGATATTTCTACATTTGCAAAAACTTGCTAGACCATCTTTTGAGGCGAAATCCTAGACTTAGCAATCCTATGGAGATGATGAGACATTCTTTAGTTGCCCTATTATTCCTTGTCCATACCTTGATTTACATTGTCACTTGTTACCTTTTTGAACCTTAATATATACTCACTTGTGGGTATAATTGGCCTTTTCATTCTTTAACCCATAACCTTCATTATAACCATATAGCCTAAATGATAATTTATTTCCCTTATCAAGAGAATAAAGTTAGGATATGGTTATATGATGATGTGTTATGTGTTGGGTCATTCATGTGCAAATGTGCATATTTGAAAATTTTACAAAAAGGATTCATTCATTGTTATATATTACACCATATGGATTAATTCAAGTTTGGGGGTAGCATATTTGAAATTGTGTGCTTATATATGCATCATTTGAAAAAAAAAGAAAGCAAAAAAAGAAAAAAAATGAGAAAAAGAAGAAAAAGGAAGATGTTGAGAAGAAAAGAAAAAGAAAGAGCAAAATGAAATAAAAAGAAAGAAAAGATGAGATCAAGTCACTAAGAGAAAACAAAAAGGTAGCACAAATGCCTTACGAGTATGGGCTATGCACATGAAGAGTTTCGTCATACTTCACACCATTATTATAGCTAATATCTTAGTCAAATTCTCTTGTTTTGGACTTGACCACTTCTTGAAAGCCTTACTCATAGCCTCACATTACAAGTCTAAAAGACCTTATGAACCTTAGGGTGCTAAGATCTACATTAATGGAGAAAGGTGGGATAGTTTTATCTATGGTCATATGTGACTTTTAAGAAGTCCAAGTTGAATCTTATTTAAGTTATATGTGATTAGAAGTTGAAATTTTGAATGAAATATGTTGTCAAGACATATATACAATCTATTGTGTTAATTGATTTTAAATAAAGTATGTAAGAAGAGACAATATAAGTTTTAGTTTTGAGAACTTTTTGGTATTTTTGGCATATCTCACTCTACAAAGACTAAAATGAGGTGATTCAAAAGCCATTAGAAAGTGAAGACACAAGGCTACAACTTTTATGTTTTACACATGAGCTAAATCGACTATATTTAGGGTCAAAAGCCATTGAAAAGTGAAGACATAGGGTCATACACCTAAGAAGCAAGTTAGGCAGAATCATTAGACATGCCCATGCGCATGGCCGTGCACACGAGAAAGTCAAAATAAGATTTTTAAATCTTCCCCAATCTCTTCCTTTTTCAATTTTTTAAGGTTCCTAATTAGTAAATACTTTGAGAGCACTATTTAATAAGGCAAAACCCTATAAATTAAGAGAGAATGGCATCAAATAACGATTCAAAAAGTGAAGAATTCAATCAAACAAGGGTTTAAGAGCAAAGAGGAGTAAGAAGGCAATTATTCAAGAGCTTCAAGAACTAAAGTTTATGGCTTTAAATGTCATTAGTTTGATTTTTTCTTCTTCATTTTCCTCTATTATGAGGTAATTATCTTTTGGCTAGAATTATAAATGTATTTTGTGCGACTCATGTTGGTTTTTCCTTAATCTAAGTCTTTTGGATTTCGTTCATTATTTATGTTAGTAATTATTTAGTGCTTTATGTTTAATTAACTGGCTATTAATCATATTAGTTCCATGAATCGACAATGGAGACATGCTTTTCATGGAACATAACCTTTGATAATTCTCTAATTTTGTTATTGAGTTGAGACACCTTAACAAACCATTGTTATCCATAGAGTCTTGTTTTGTGAGACAATTGCATGATGTCTAGCTTTTGAGTTGAGAAACCTTTAGGTTAACATGCTCTTATATGTCAATTTGTACTCGAGAGGGATTAACTGATCAACATCATGAATCGATAGTAGCACTTGATGAATGAACCAATTAGACAGGGCTTAGCAAACCCATTAGAAGATAACCAAGTAAAGTTGAACCCCTAGCAAACTTCTCATAGTGATTGATCTCCTTGTAATTACTTTATTTTTTTTAGTTTTAATTCTTAGTTTCAACCTTCTTTATTATCAGATTTCTAAATAATAGAAGGAATAAGAAGCTTAGTACTTAATCTTGATCCTTGTGGGAACGATATTCATACCTTTGTACACTTTATTACTTGACGACCTGTGCCTTTGTAGCACAAGAGGTTATTTATATAGCACTAAGACTACTTCACCAAATGGATAGAGGCAAAAGTAATGGCCACTGTTAAGTTGGAATGATATCGCAGGAGATTTTAAAACATTTGACACCTTTGATTGTTACATGCATAATTTTCGTAAGTTATTTTTTTTAACACCCTTACAAGAATTACCATATAATCTTAAGAATATATTGCAATCTTACATAGAAATTGCCATGTCTAATGCAAAAATTGCAGTGTCTCCGTTTAATATGACATTATCAAAGAAATAAGATCAAAACATCTAAATCTCTTGTATGTTTTCACATGTTATAATCCCTTTATTTTTTTTCTTTATGTTTTCACATGTTATAATCCCTTTATTTTTTCCTAAGAGTTGCCAGCAAATGCTTAAAAGAAAAGAATTTTATTATCAGAATTTCTCATTTTAGTAATAGAATTTTGTGCTTGGAAAAAAATTTTAAATTGATAGAATTCAATTAAATTTTATTGTTTGGAATCAATCTATAATTACTTGAAATTGTTTTATTTTCTTAAATATCCTTATTTATTTAAAATAAATAAAGTGTCAATTTAAGTTATAAAGTTATTAGAATAATTTCATTTAATTTTTTAATTAGAATAAATTCTCTCAAAAATTCTGACTTTTACTCTAATTTGACTGTTCACTAAATCATTTCCTTTTTAAAATGAAAGAATTCAATTTAAACATAGATTTTTTAGACAAATAAATTATTAAAATAAAATCTAATTCTATTTTTTAAAAAAAATCTGAATTTTAATATAGATAACATTTACACTTCTAAATTTTTGTCGAATATTTTTTCCTATACTTTCGAACTGTCTCAGTTAATGGGATGTAGAATCAACCTTTTTAATATAATGTTAGTGTGGCATAAAGTTAATAAATCACAATCATCCTCAAAGCATGAAGATGCATTATTTTTCTCCTTTGCATAAATTTTAATCTTAATATCCGTAGATAATCTATCTTTACCATAATGATGATTGCTCATTATATAAAAGTCATAGTTGCTGTAACCCAACTTTGCATATTTGTCTCTCACTTGTGAGTGAATAGAAGCATGTATATCCAGGATTGCTGTGGCATGTTCTCTTTGTTTTGGGATCTCAGAATAGTGAACTGTTTAAGCCACGTAACAAATTATGGGTTGTTGTCAATGTCATTGTCAGCAACCTGTTGCACGTCATTTCATGTCTTGTATTTCCTCATGCAGGTGATATCTTGAGCTCCACCCAAAGCTTATTGAGTTCACAATCTCACAACTTGATACTGCTACAACACTAATGCGAGCCTACACTAAAAAAGATTAACTTCTTTAACATTGTATTGCTTATTAACTAGGCATAGGCCATGATAGATTAGCTTTTTGAATTACAAAATAAAATACATTATGTTAATTTTTTTTTCTTGCTATATTAAAAATATTCAGAAGAAATAAAATTTTTAAGTAAATTCTTAATTTTTTTCCACAGTATAATACATGCACTCAATCGTCAGGCTATTGTTAAGTGTTGACTCAATGGTTTCTGGTGCTTAACTTCAGTATGATAACAACTAAGATCTCCTCTAGAATTCCTTGTTTAGATGTTAGAGAAGAAATTTTTACATACATGTTTTATTGTATGAAAACTTCAATTGGATCACATTTGTGTTTTGGGCATGTTGTCACGTGTTGAAAACTGTGTTTTTCTCATATTTTTTCACCTATTGTTTCTCCATGAAGCATTTTTCATTCCTTAGTTTTCTCACATTTCCGTTTTTATATACATTCATACAAGAGAATTCATTTTTCTATTTCTAGTTTTGTTCTTAGTTTCCCCCCTTTGCTTCAAACTGCCAGGGAAAAGTTCACTCTTATCCAATGGGCTTCTCAAGTGATGAATGAATCAGATATATTAAGTTGGGCCACTTCGGCTGCTCTGCTCATATGGAGTGAGGGCCGAAAAGTCCTCCAAGACTCATCTGATTCATGACAACTCAAGACAGTTTTCAACAACCAAACCCTTATGGATTAGCTAATATGAATAATTGGATTAAGTTTTAAAAAAAGTTAAAATCAATCATTATCAATTTCAATTTTAGAAATATGCTCACGATTGGCGAGCATACCACACATGTATACCTATATTCAAAAAAAAATTTCAATTAATTTATACATTAATTGATATAAAATATTTTTCGGGGAAATTTTAAAATTATTGTTGAAATCAATCTAATGCATTAGGATAAATATTGCAAACATTATATTTAAAAAAATTTAACATTACGGTATTACAAATAAAACAATTAGTAGAAATTATCCAGTGTCTCAAAGTTGAATGTCTGAGTAGAAAGACCGACCAACCTCAATGACAAATAAAAACTTCATTCAACAGTTATTATTTATTTGAGTCACTCAAATTACAGAGCCTTGGAGCACTGTAGAAGGCACCGAAATAGCCATTTTATTGAGTTAATTTCATAGTACATATCATCAATAATGGGAGCAAAGATTTGCAAGAAGCAGAATTATTTCCTTAATTTGTTACCTCTACCTGAGACTTGTTTATAATCCATACTGATTAACCCCTCCATACGTTAACCAGACATTCTGCCGACATTGGTTTTATGCCTTAGAAATTGAGGCAAAGCAAGAACCCAAACTTTTGCGTAAGCTCCAAACACTTCCCCTACTTTTCTTATTTTTCCTTAACAATCAATACAATTTCTTTTCCAAAATCCAACGATTCAAAACCCACTTTAACCTAAACATCCGCTCATCTCAGCCGTTACAATCTTTATACTAATAACAACTGTTGTATTCATCACTCTTTTTTTTTTTTTTTTGGAGTATTAGTGTTATATCATATTGCCTTCTTGTCTTCTTTCCTAATTCTCCTTTATTTTTTTGATGAATCTTATGTTTCTCTTTCACTTCCATTAATAACAATAACACCCTCTTCCCCACCACCCAGTTTTCTGTCACCTGGAACCTCCTCCATTGTTGCTCATTTCTTGCTTATTAGTTTTTAATGGTAATGCTAATGTCAATGCAAGATTGTACTATGTGCTTATATTATAATTGGTACTCATATATTAACCATTATACTTTTGTTTGGTTTATAATTATAGGTACCAGCATGGCTAGAATCATTAATATCAACTTCATTCTTCACCATTTGCCCTAGGCACCTAGATGCTCCACGTAGCGAATGTAATATGTTCTGCCTTGATTGCAAGAACGATGCCTTTTGCTTCTATTGCCGATCCTCAAGACACAGAGATCATCAAGTTATTCAAGTACGTCATTTTCTTTTTCTTTTTTTTTTTCTTGATTATTTCTTTATGTTTCGTTCATGAAAGGGTGGGGGGTGTGCATGGTTTTTTCTGCAGATCAGGAGATCATCGTATCATGATGTTGTTAGGGTTGCTGAGATTCAGAATGTTTTGGACATTAGTGGAGTTCAAACTTACGTTATAAACAGTGCTAGAGTTCTTTTCCTTAATGAGAGACCTCAGCCTAAGAATAGTAGTACAAGCAAAGGTGTTTCTCATCATTTATGTGAAATATGTGGGAGAAGTCTCCTGGATCCTTTTCGTTTCTGTTCTATTGGATGTAAGGTTAGTTTTTTTTTTTTTTTTCCAATTTATTTATTCTTTAATTTCTTTCCAATTCAGATTGTTAAATTTTGACACATTTTTGTATAATGATAAAGATAAAATTAGTCAAAACTCAAAGTCACTTTTGGATATCAGGTGGTGCAGACCGAAAAAAAAAATAAAAGATAAAATTATCTTATTCTATGAAAGTCAATGTAATTTTTTGTAGAATTCAAAATGTTGAACATAGTGATAATGTCATGAACTATAAAATAAATAGTTTAATAGTTGAGTATCTACATATATTATAAGAAATTATGGATTCAAACCATAATAACACTCAGTCCCTTTAAATATATTTTCAATGAACAGAAAAAAAAAATGATTGATGTCATGTTAATTGATACATTCAATTCTGTCTCTCTCGTTTGTTAATTGGTTTTGGACAATGGTTTTAAGCTAAAGTTATCTTGGTATTGAATTCAGCTGGTAGGAATAAAGAAAAATGGGGATGCCAATTTTAACTTATCGACTAAGGAGGAAATTGAGGAAAGAAAGGAAGGAATTATGGGAGGAAGATTGGCATCAAAGGCAGAAGAAGAAGAAGAAGAAGAATTGCGTGTAGTAAGCCAACAAGACATGTATAGAAGCACGTCTAATCCATCTCCTCCAACCCATAATTCCAATTCAAGAAGAAGAAAAGGCATACCTCATAGGGCACCTTTCGGGTCCTAATAATTAATTAATTAATTGATTAGGCTTCCTTCTATAACTTTGTATATCCAGCTCATTCCTCACATCCACCGCATGGGATGAATGGGGCTATTAAGGGGTGATTAAGATGTATCATAATTAAGGATTTTAAATACATATAAACAAATGGGTGATATTATGCTGTATATGTTCTCAAATTAATTTAGAACCATTAGATTAGTAGATTTTACGATGAATTATATAATGAGATTCAATAGTCCAATAAGTATTACACAATTCATATACTCATCAATTCTGTATCTGAATATTTCCCAAAATATACTCCTTCTATCCAACTTTGGTAGACCATTTTCAATTTGCACAAGAATTAAGAAATTCAAATTTTCTCAATTAATATCACTATTTTTAACCATTTCCTTACTAAAATATCATTAGTAGACTTTTTAATGAAGTGTTGCCAACTCACAAGAAGAGCAAGAATGAAAATGATAATTTTTTAAATTCAAATTAAAAGAATTTTGTATTGGAACTCAAAAAAAAAAATTATATAGCAATCTGCAGTTTTAAAGTCAAAAAATTGAAAATTAATTATAATTGTTCATATTTATGTTATCTAATGAAAAATATTTTAGACATTTAATTATTTAACTATTCCTTTTGTTCCTTAATATGTCATTTAAAAGAAAATTTTTTATTCCTTAATATATGACGTTTTACAATTATCTATAAATATTAATTAATTTTTCTAATTTCACCCTTTTCCTCCTCCATAATACTAATATTCTTTTTTTAAAAATAACTAATTAAGAGTAATATAGTTTTTTACTTATTTATGTAATAACACTTATTAAATAAGTAATCTTTAATTTGCGTGCAAAATAAGTGACATATAATAGAAGGAGTAACAATTAAAAAAGAAAAGTGATCTATATTTTAAAAGGATCAATAAAAAAAAAACTATTAAAGTTGGATGGATGAAGAAGTATAGATTTAGGGGGGTTGGAGTGGTCCAGTTATTAATAATGGTAGCATTAATGTTTGGAATATCAAAATGTGTAAATGTTATGTATACACACATGGACGATTTTATATTTAAAGAAACAAACAGCTCAGCTTTTTTAATTGCTTGCTTGAGTTCATGAAGCGTGCAAAAATATGCATATTGATGCTTAGCTATCTCTATACTTGCCAAGGAAGGAAAGCAACAATATTGTCATATTTTCCTAGGAAAGATTAATCTCTGTGTTTGGCATTTTGTTGCTTCTCTCTGGCAGAAATTGATGATGGGTCTAAGACTTTTTGGGATACTATCCAACTTTTTTTTCTCCCCTTAATTCTTGGAATCACTTATTATATTTTGAATTCATGATTTTCATCTATGAAGATTTTTGTTAATTGGGTTTGAATTCGAAATTTAAAATCGACAGTTAATATTAAATAATAAGTATGTTTTTAGATGTGTTAATTAGTTAAACTAATTTCAACTTGTTAAAAATATTCGGATTGAATTTTCTTTTTTGAAAATGGATTTAGAATTAAACTATGGACAATTGGGGAAAGGCGTGTTGAGTAAAAACTTATACTATCATTTAATTCTTATGTGAATATACATAAAACTTTGTTCCATTCATAAGATTTAATCAGATAAAACATGATTAAAAAATTATTTTTATATAAGATAAATTAATCCCTACTCTTTTGATTTTCCTTATCATGCTTGGTTCGATGAATTGTTTATGTTAAAATTCTATAAATGAATGCGATATCTAAATTTCAAACTCTAAACGTTACTAAAAAAATATATTTTTTCAAAACTCAACTAATTTAACCACTCAATCAATACTACATTGGTAATTTCTTATTCAATTTTTATGTATCTACCAAATTAGATTGTTTTTCTCATTCAGGAGCATATCTATATCCAGGGTTCGTGTATTTATCAAATTACCTTTTTAGCATTTACTATAAATAAACATTGAATTTATCAATAAATAAATATTTACTAAAACACTAGAAATCGGTCTTATCTCATTAAAAGAAAGTTCTGAATTTAACGATATGTGCATGAATTCGCGAGGCATATTCCAGTTCTTGTAAAGAAATAATAATTAAAAAATTTTCATTGAATTTTATAGTAACAGTATAATAATGTAATATAAAATTTTAAATTATATGTATAATTTATTTATTATTTTATGATAATTTTATTAAAAATAAAAATTTATAAATTAATAAAATTATTATTTTTAAAATAATATTAATTACAATATTATAATATAATATTATATATAATATTTTAATGTTTACTTATGTAATATATGGATATGGGAAGTCGGCCCTACATGAGTGAGCCTTGGCCTTGCTTAGTAAAGCCTGCCTGCATATTAGCTAGGCCAGGTCCAAGTATTGAGACCTTCTTGTTGTTTGTTACTTTTTGGCTCCATTTGGAATGATAAAATTATGTTATAATCTGATTTGATCATTAAATAAATTAATTCGATTAATAATTTTTATTTAATAAACTAGATTATTTAAAAAAATATATTATAATCTCTTTAAAAAAATTAGTAAAATCAGTGTCCAACTAAAAAATACTAAATTATGATTTTTTTCTGTCTTACCCTCATTTTTTTTTATCTAAATGACATAAGTATGTCCTTTTACATCATTTTATATTTTACAACTACTTTTTCAACTATTTTTATCAACATTTTTACATCAATCTATTAGATTATCAGCTATCAAATTTTAAGTTATTAGATTATCAACTACAACAAAATTATTAGTTAATAACTAGATTATCAGCTAGTTTTCCCAAACAGAGCCTTATATTTAGTTTAAGTGTAGAATTCAAGAAAATATTCTATTTTACAAAAATATCTTTTATTATTTTTTAAAAAAATTTTATAAATATAAAAATATAAAAGAGATGAAAAAATATATTAATCAACAGTATTTTTACCACAATAAAAAAAAATTACAATTTTAGAATTCAATTGTAAAAATTCTATCAAATTTGATAGAATTTGATTTAATTATAACCAATTTTAAAAATTTAATGAAATGAAATTTTAAATGAATTTCCATTCATACCAAATACACTTATAAATAAATTTCATAAAAATTATAGAATTCATTTATACCAAACATAATATAACACATCCTTCAAATTCAATAGTCTTGTGCTTGTTCAAAAAGAAAAAAAAAAATCTTAAGTCTTGAGCAGAAAGTGTATTATCAAAATTGCTTACTTAATTAAATTGTTCTGTGGTGTGGAGGAAATAAGTCTATAGTTTTAATTTGTTTGGAGCATCAACAGTTCAAAATGGAAGAAGTTTTAAAGTATTTTACGAGTAGAATTAAAAATTGAATTTTCGAATGAGTTGCAAGATCTATAATGCATAAAAATATTGATTTATGTGTATTACGGTGAAGTTAATTGGATTTATTATAGACTTTATAACTCATCTGAAAACTTATTTTTCAATTCTAGCTATAAAATACATAAAAGTTTCTTTCATTTCAACTATTGATACTCTAAGCGAACTAAAACTATGGACTTATCTCCTCCATATTACGGAAAAATTTAATAAACTAAAATTAAATTTTACTTTAAGCAATTTTGATAACACACTTTCTGCAAATGACTTATGATTTTTATTTTTATTTTTTTCTGTTGAACAAGCACAAGACTTAGTGAATTTGAAGGATGGATTAGATAAATAATTAGACCACCTAATCAACACAACCAATCATCAATAATTAATTGAGGAACTGACATGTCCTTACAAAAGGTAGAACTAACCCAATATTTTTGGGGCAACACCCTGCAGTTTCGGAGCGAAGGTATCTCTATTTTTGTTGAATTTGTTCAAAGAAACAAAAAAGAACAGAAACTGCCTCTCTTCCTCTTTGTTACGGATATTTTTTTTTTAGCACAAACCTAAATTTATTATATATATTGAAAGTTCTCTAATACTAATTTCTATTTAATTATTGTCTTAATCTAGTAATAAACTGAAACTATTATGAAATGGACGGTAGAATTCAAATCTTATTAATATAATTTCTTCTTTTTAGTACTAAAAACAATACTAATTTCTAGTTTGAAATCTAATAAACTAGAAGTCAAAATTTTAAATAGTGTCCATTTTTGTTTAAGAATTTTTGACATATTTAAAAGACATTGGTATACATTATTCAAAGCTTTGAGTTGCCTAACTACCCTACCAAGAAAAAAAATGTTAGGTGGTGGACTCGTGGGCATTAAGAGTAAGGGAATATGCAGCTGATGTGCCCTAATGAAGGGAATTCCAAGCAAGGTCCCCTTCAAGTGTCAAATAATAGGTGCACGTCCAAAAGGGTATCCTATGCAGGTAGTATAAATACAGACAATGAAGGAAGGGAGGTGTGACGTGACAGGTGAAGACAGAGAGAAAGAAGATAAGGAGAGTCACCATACGGTTTCATGGGATTCTGAAGAGGTTAAGGCAGCTCACTTTTAGTCCTTTTTTTATTTTTTTTTATTTTTTGGGGGGTGGGGGGGGGGAGAGGGAGGGGAGGGTTATGTGGATCGTATGCTTAATATTCGCAAAAGACACAAGCACATGGCTTCAAGATCTTAAAGAAATTAGTATATATTAACATTTGGATTGTTTCTTGAATTTGTATAGGATTCTAACAATCATTGTCTTTTTTCATATGGTTGTTGAAAGAAAATATTAATTAATTATTTCTTTATATTTTTTAATGTTTTTTCATGTCTTGAGGATAAGAATCGAGAGTTTTACTATGTGATGGGAATATAATTAACTTATAGGATACTAGTATTATCAAAGTCATATTATTTCCTCAATTATTTATAGAGTGGCAAATAGAGTAGGCAGCCAGGTTTTCGTAGGGTCAATTTTAAGTAGGGTCATTATTAAGTAAGTTGTGGGATTCGGATTGAGCCATTAAATTAAGAAATTGAGAGAATTTCATATCATTTTTCCAGGGTCAAATTAATCATAATTTTAAATATTTTAAAAATAAAAATATCATTTTAATTTTCAATAATTTAAATCGTCAAACAGGTCAATTTATAGATCTAGTTATTTCGAATTGATTCACAGATAAAATCGAATTGGATTCTAATCTAATCAATTTAGATCTCATTTGATTTTCAATCAAATCAAATTATTTTTCAATTCTGATCAGAAATTATCATTTTAGTTATTTATATTATATTAGCATTTTAAGTCATGATTTTTTTAGTAGTATTTTTAGATCAAAATTTATCTGGAAAATCACAAAACCTTTTTGTAATGGCCTTTTAACTTTCTAGAGCTTTCATGTCCTTTACACGTTCTAGTAAAATGTAATAACATGAGTGAGATAAATGGCCTTTCACTCTCAAAACAACGTAGCCTAAAGGAGAAGGAAAACTAGGGTGAAACTTCCACTGACAGCATGTGTATATATAACACCAAGAATGCTAATTCACAGCCATTCATTGTGAGTAGGGGACGGCAAAGAGTCCGCATAGGTTGAATCAATGGATTAATTACTGAATTTTTTTTTTTTTTTTTGGGATAGATTCCAGTTATTTTGAATTGGAGATGAATCAAATTGAGTCCTAAAGTGAGAATATAAAAAAGAATTTTAACTTATTTATAAATTGAATTAAATTATTTATAATTTTAATTTTTTAAAATAAATATATTATTAGATATTTAAATATTATTTAAAATATTTCAAATAATTGATATCAGTCAAATTCATATTGTATCAATTTGACCGTATTAAAATTGAGTTTTACTTTATTAAAAAATAAACTTTAATTTTAAAATTTTATATTATTAGTATAGATGAATGAGAAGTCTTTTAATATTATATTATCTTCAATTTAAAAGTTAATATTTGATTCGGTACCTAAGAGAGTGTGTGCATATATATATATATATATATATATATATATAACAAGTTAAAAAATTTACTTTATGTTAATTTCTCTCTAACATTAAAATTTTAAGATTATTTTAAATTTCTTTAATTTTGAATCGTATTTAAGTTACTTATCATATTTGAATTGAACAAAAAATTACAATTTGCAGTTGTGAGGTAAATTATTATACTACCAGAAAGTTTTCCTTTTCAATATTTAAATAAAACTATTGAAGGATAAGCTCAGTAATTGAGTAATTATCTCATAATGAAAGATTTTCCATATACATCAAAAAAATTTCAATATAAAGAGCAAGAGATTGTTACTAATAAATGTTAACTCAAGTTGTAAGAAATTGTTTTTATCTTTTGTGTTCTTGAAAACAATGAAAGAATACATTTTATAAATTCACTTAATTCGGTGTTGATAAATCTGCTGAAAATAGACTGAAAAATAATATACTAAATAAAAATTAGAAATCCCTTATTATATATGCTAATAAAAAAAATCCTAATCTTTTGCACTGCATAAAGCAATTATCAATAATTAATAACCTTCAAAAATTTGCAATTTCGCTTGGGAGTATTAAAAAAATGAAAGAAAGAAAGGAAACTCAATGTCATGCATGTGGATTTAAAAACCAAAAGAAAGGTAACTACTCAGAAGAGATAAAGGTACTAAGCTATGTGAAAGAGATAGAACATGTGTGTGTCTATATATATATATAGACAATTTTAATACACATAATATTCAATAGATAAAGAAAGAGAGAAAAATAAGATACTCCAACAATACCAATTGTCAAAACTCTGTTCTCTCTCTCTCTTTCCATCTCTCTCAAACATCAAACTTCTTCCATTACAAGTTTCCATATCTTCTCTCCTTCCATGTCTAAAGATCACATAACCCAAGAAAGAAACCTACCAGAACTTCAAGAATCCACATCACAAGAAGGTGTCCAGCAAGAAAAAGATGGTGGTGATGATGACGATAATAAGCAACTTGATCCTCTAGAAGTAGTAGTACTACAAGTAGCAAACGATGATGATGAAGATGAAGAAGAAGGGTGCAGGACACCAACTTCTAGTGATCACAAGATACCAACTGTAAGAAGCTGCCCTCCAACACCAAGAAAGAAAGTGCAAAGCTTATTCTTGCACAAGAGAAAATTGCCTGAGTTGGACTTCTTTGAAGCTGCCAATAAAGAAGAGGTAGAGTCTTTCTTTCGATCAAGCTTTGAGCTTTCTAGAGCTGAGCCATCTCGTCCCATGAAGAGGAGATGTATAAGTTATTGAGATGTTTAATTACTATTCATCCTCTTCTCTTATTCATGTATGTGCATAGATATGTAATATTCATTATTATGTTTCTTGTTTTTAATTTCTCTTGTTTTAAACTATTAATTTGCTTATACTTGTGATCTTTATTGAGTTGTAATAGATTGATAGACCATGATTCTATCTCATCTATCATACAAGACCAAATTACATATGATTACTGTTCAATATTCAATTCATGATCATGATTCACAATAGAAAAAAGGGATTGTTTATATAGAATTAGTAATATAATTACTTAATTCTCAGTCTTCTTTTTTCCTTTTTTTTTTTATTTCGTTGGACGAGCTACATAATCGAAGGTAGCTCTCGTATCACATATATCGCTTAGCCAATCATATGTGAAATTCTCAGTATTCTTTTTTTCACTTTCTTTCAATGATTCCGTTGCAAAATATACACAGTTAATTTGCTTCTTGTGGTGGTACAATATTCCTTTTCTATTTCTTCCCCCTTTCCATGTTAGAGATGATGAGCAAAATTTGAATTACTGTCGAGTTGTTTTACTTCTGTTTACATTTGTGGATTATAGCAAATTAATGGGAAAGAGAGAAAGCTCGTGAAGGGCTCTTTAAGAATGATATAAATATATAAGCATGATCATTTGCACATTAATTGTAAGTCCAATTCATGAATTAAGATTAACCAAAATATATCACAATTTTTCCAATCCTTGTTTAGTGTATATAATGTAAGTTTTGCATATGCTAGTAATGATGTGTGAATATGTGACACATCATGGAGTTTTCAAGGGTGAACTTTTTTTTTTTTTAAAAAAAAAAAAAGACATATCAAAAGGATACTTAGAGTAAACTAAATTTGCTTGTTACTTACTTTGTGTTAGGATTAAACTATAAAATTAGAATTATCGAAAATTTGAATATTCTAGACTACCAAATCAAATATTACCTGTAAATTTTCTATTTTTAAAAGCAGCCGACTTGTTGATAGCAATTAATATTATGCCAATCGGCAATTAATGCCCAATGGCTTGCTAGTACAACTAATGCACCATTATTAGGTACTGGTGAAATGCTTTTCTTTCTTTTTCTTTTTTTTTTTTTTTTCAAAGCCAAGTTACAAGAGGAAGAGGTGGGATTGAACTCAGAATATTAAAGATTTCACAAATAAACACAATTAATAGAATTAAATCCCAACAATAAAAATAATATACTATAAAATTTAAGTATTTTTCGATTTAAAATTAAGGAAATTGTTGTTACATGGCTCATTCGCCTAAGCTTTAAAAATGAGTAAACTACTAAAATCTCTGATTTTTATTATAATACTTGACTTCGTTCTTGCATTTTTAAAAATACACTAAAATCCTCCTCTATTTTAATACCATTAAATGATATATTCTTTAAGTTAGATTTTAATTATTTTTTTAGTCAATAAAATTTTTTTAATATTAATAAATAATTTTACAAACAATTAATTTTCAAAATTTGCTCCTATTATCTCGTTCTCGTTGATCAAACCCATCTATTTCCCTCACACCTTCCTCACAAACTCGTCATCCACACACACAAACCGGAAAAAAAAAAAAAAAACCAAGAAAGAAATTCAACTAGTTCACAAGCACAATAACCATTTCAACCTAAACAATGCCAATAATATTTACTTTTTATCAATCTCAATTTAATCAGCTAGGATAGAATTTCTAATTTCTTCGCCTTCCTCGTACAAATATTGTGTATATTTACTTTATAGTACGGCCTCACTACAATTTCCCATTTGTATTTAGTCTTGTAAGAGCCTATGAAGTGACTTTTTGCTATTACATATGTCCATAATATGCTAAGTCTAAGCTATTGATTTACCTTTGGACCTTCTTGAAGACAATTTCCCATTTGTATGTATTTAATTTGTCTCAACCTTAAGAAGAACACATAGGCACTCCCTAATTACCACCACAAGCCTATGACAATTGTTTCTGAATGTACGTTGCGCAACACGACAACACTATAATGAATACGAAATATAATTCGAGGCCTCTTGCTTTCAAGAATTTGAGTTGCAAACAATCAATATTTTGTACAATTCACCTACGGGATCTTTCGATATCTCAGCAACAATATCAGTTATAATAATCAATTAATTTGTTCTACGAGCCGAAAGTCACGTTAGATCTCGACTAATTTCAATTCTAACTGAATCAGATTTCAAATGAAAAACAGTTTTTACAATGTTAAGTTTTGTATTCATAATATTCAAACTTGAAACCTTATTTAAGAAGAACTACTAAACTTTTTACCACTCGAACCAACTAAAATTGATTCACTAACGTTATTATTTTCATTTAATTTGAGTTATAATAATCTAAGGCACAAAGAAATAGAGTGGCCATTGTTTTCAACCCTCACACAGTAATTCCCTTATAGCTACATGTTTACAAAGGTTGAGGAAAAAGTGGGGAAACAACATAAGTTGTTTGAGTTCGAAACTTGTCTTTGGATGCCATAAATATATTCATGTACAATTTATTAATTGCCAAATGTTCACAGAATAGACAGGTATGCTATTACTCAAATTTCTTCATTTTGGAATGGACATAATGTGAGATACCCTTTTTGTGTTCCCCTTCCTCGTGGGAGAATATTTCATGCAAAAATACTATTTGTATAGCATTTCCCTAAGATCTATATACAGTCAAATTAATTATAGAATTACCATATTCTTGTTGTTAGAATTGACCACTGGGTTAATTAATAGTCTAATTATAAAGTTAATTATAGTTTTACCATATTCTTGTAGTCAGAATTGACCACTGGGTTAATAGTCTAATTCATGAGAAATTTTAAGTTAGACTCAATATGTCACATCATCTGTACATTAATCATTTAAGAGTTTTTAAATGTGAAGTGATAAAAATACAGCTTTTCTTAATTAATAAATCTTTAATTTTTTAAAATCAATAAAAAATTGTAAATTCATGATAAAAAATCATTAATTATGCAATTTTATTTTCTCTCACTTGGATTTGAAGACTTTCTATTAATTATTTTTCGGATCTATCTACAAATTTTTTTAATTAATAATTAAGTTTCATAATATTGAAAGTCAATATTTCAAATCTACTTTTTAAAATAATTTGTATGTACTAAATAATCGTTACCACATTCTATCCACTCTTTTTTTTTTTTTAACATTTCTCCCCATTCTATTGTATATATATGTTGTTAAAATGTGTATTTTAGCTTCTAATTTTTTGTGTTTATGTCAATAAGTTCTCGAACTATTATTGATATAAATTGAGCCCTTAGACTTTTATTTTTTTATATTATTGAGAGTTTTTTTATAGTATAAAAATTAATGAATATAAATCATAATACAAATACTTATTAACATTAACACGAAAAATTTAAATGTCAAATACATATTTTGCTTAATAATAATGATAACAATAATTAAATAAGTTATTTATTTCACTAGAAAAAAGACTAAGTATTTAACAAGAACTCAAATCTACACGAAGAAAACAACTGACAATGAATGAAATAAAACACATAAAATCAACATAAGTCTTTTTTTTTTTTTTCGTTCGACTCTAGCTAATACATTGTTAAAAGAGTATTATTGTCTTCTTAAGTCCCTGAATTTCCAAAAATGTTAGTTGGTAGTGGATTTAACTCAATCACAATGGCACGTATATTGACTATGGTTTATCGAAACATGTTACCAGGTGAAGCCACCCACATAAGCTATCATATATATTTTCCCTAATCATCATGTATATGTATTTTGGCTCGTAAGCTTTTCATATTTATGTAAATAAGTTTATGAAATATTATTTGTATATATTGTACCCTTAAACTATTAAAAAAATATTTAATAATATAAAAAAAATAAAGTCTAAGAACTCAATGTATAATAATAATTTAAAGATTTATTAACTTAAAAATTTCAAGGGTCAAATAAGTACTTTGCCTAGTTGTATTTTCTAGAGAAGAGCACTTAAGTTAATTACTTGAAATTAGACGTGTAGACTAATTTAGTCAATTCCCATCTAATAAATTAAATCAACTACATGTTAACCATATAATTGATATATCCAATATTAATAATATTAGATAATACATAGGTGAACCAGAAAGAAAAGAACTTAAAGTGTTAAGTGATAACTCTAGCAATGCTTTCAACTTAATTAATCTATAATACATAGGTGAACCAAAATGTTTAATCATTTTCAAATTGAAATATTATTTATTTTTTAATAGATTGTGATTGTATATGCAGCATATCATAGCCTCATAAGTGAATTTTGGTGTTGGTATATTGGATCTACTTTTTCAATTTGATTTAAAAAAAAAAAAAATCTCCACATGTTTCACAATACTCCAAAATCTCCCAACAATTATTTCCTAGTTGTTGGTGGTAGTGGTGGTGGTGGTATTTTATTTTTCCTTTAAAACTTCCAAGCATTCTGTCCTATAATGGACAAGGGACTATCTTTATAGGGGACCCTAGAATGTTGGTGGTAGTGGTGGTGATGGTATTTTATTTTTCCTTTATAACGTCCAAGCATTCCGTCCTATAATGGACAAGGGACTATATTTATAGGGGACCCTAGAAGCTTAGTTCTGTACTGAATGCAATGCAATGGATTTCAGGGACCATTTTAGAGCCTTTTGTGTCACCTCTACAGTGTACAAGGGTAGACCTATATTATTTTTATTTTTAACAATGGAGAATTTCATTAATAGTAAGATAACCCAAATTAGCAGAAGTGTAATTAAATTTAGCACATAAATCTGCTTAAAATTTTATCAGATTATAATGCATAAACATTTTTTTTTTTTTCTGATAGGTTAGATATGCTGAAAGGGTGTATGGTCCAATAATCACATGTTTATTTATGTATAATTATTATATTGTATATTCTTATAAATCTTGAACATTATCTTAGGCCTTTCACCTGTATTCAATCAAATAGTTAAAGTAATTTATCTATATCAAGATATGAGAAGATAATCATAACCCAATAAATAGAATATAAAACGAAACTAATATGTCATTAGAACTCTTTTGTTTTATATTAAATAATTTATTTTATAAAAATAATTTTTAAAAAATATTTTTTGAAAAATTTTAAAAATATTTTTTAATATTTAGAATATATTAAAAAGTATTAATTTTTTTATCAGATCATAACAATATTTAGATAATAAACACTTTGTATTTATATTATTTAGTATTTCATTTGAAAAGAATATATTAAAAAATTTAATGAATCTCACTAATTGTTGGCCACTATTAGTAGTTAATTACAATTGATGATAAATATTAATATTAAAAAATGATTAATAATAATAAATACACGAATAAATATACACTTATATGACTATATGATTTTTTTTCTTTTAGATAAATATGTTAAAATTTAAAAATATTTTTTAAAAATAAAGTTATTTTTTAAAAAAATAATTAAATTTTCTATTAATTTAAAATATTCTATATTAATTAATTGAAATTGAAATCATTTTTATTCATTTAAAATTAAACCATATAGACATGAATACAACTCTTCTATAAGCTATTTAAAAATGATTAGCATTTTTTAATATATAATTAGAGATTTTTGAGATTTTGATTAGAATATTTTTTTAAATCGATCTACATATGTTTATTTATTTTTATTTAATAAATTTATTAATATATTTAACATTTAATCTCAATATAACGAGGTAATAAGAGTATATTCCATTCATACTATTTGAATAATTTAATCAATATATAAAGCTTAATATAGTACATAAAAAAAAAGCAATTATATTTTTTAAAAAAGAAACAAGCAAACTCCATTCTCATCTAACCTCTAATTAAATTACCATTTGGTTGAAGCAACATTACCAATTTCCACACCCATTTTTACCCTCCACGTAGCCATTCAATCTGGAAGATGCTAGACACATGTCCTCCACATGTCCACTTCTACTACATTCCACCGTCCCCTATTTGTATCCTCCAGATTCATCCTATTCAATGATTTCAAACCTTTGTAATTAAACAGAGAAAGAAGGAAACAGAAAAATCGTTTGTGCATATGGCTCCAAAGCCTTTAACAGGGAAGAAGACGAAGAAGAACCTGACAGTGTTAAGGTCTACAAAAAGAGTTGTTAAAGAAACACTCCAAATTGCTGTAATTGAGGGAGGAGACACCCAAGAATCTATACCCGAAGATGATCAAAATGAGAATGAAACACAACAGCTCAAGATTGTAAAAACCGTTCCTGTTGAAGAAAGCACAGAAGAATATGAACAAGAAGAAGAAGAAACCATTGAAATTCCTGTCCAAGATCTAAACCAATATTCTAGAAAACAAGAAGAACAAGAAGAAGACCCATCCAAGAAAGAGACAACTTTTCAAGAAATAAGTGGTCAAGAACCCAAGAAAGGTCGGGAACGGAGAAGAACCAAACAAGCCAATAAAGCTACTATTGCTTTTCAAGAAAGCGTTCAAGAAACGAAGAAAGAACAAGAAAAGAGAAGAACCCAAGAAGGGAAAGAGCAAAAGAGAAAGAGGAAGGGAAGGGGAGTCAGGGAAGGTGAGAGTTACAAGAGGTATGTGTTTAGGGTACTGAAGCAGGTGCATCCCGAGCTGAGGATATCATCAATGGCAATGAGTGTTATTAACAGCTTGATGAAAGACATGTTTGAGAGGATTGCTGATGAGGCAGCTAAGCTTAAAGAGTATAGTCATCGAACGACACTGTCATCTAGGGAGATTCAGGATGCAGTGAAGTTGGTTTTGCCTGGTGACCTTGGCAGGCATGCTATTGCCGAGGGGTCTAAAGCTGTTACTAATTATATGTCTTACGAAGCAAAGGGGTCCAATGCTTAACTTTCTTGTATATTAAATTATAATCAATGAGTATTAATGCAATTAATGTGTTAGGATTTTGGTTTCTGTTCAGGGGAGTCTTAAGTTCGGTTAGGAGATGTATGTATGTTGTAGGGTAGAAATTTTAGTCATTTCGTTTGGTTTTAGATGTACGTGTATGGGTTTTTTATTTTCTGTGAATTTCTGCACTTGACCAATTTTTACTTTCTGTGTTAATTGTTTTATGGGTTATTGTCATTCTTCCTGGTTAGCACTAGTCTAGTTTTGTTGTCTGAAAGTTGGATATTTATTGAAAGGTGTAGAATTATTTAAAAATTATAATACGCAAATAAAAAGTCTGAATGAAAATTTTTTGATCCAAAGATTGATACAGTGTCCTTATACAGGCGGCATTTTGTCTTAGAATTGCAAGAATCACTTGAGCAGACGTGTTGCGACTAACAGCATCATAAGCGGACAGATAGAACTGCAAGGTGCACTTATTCTTAGAGGGAGTTGCATTAAGTCATAATGTCGTTGGGCTTACAGCCCAAGGGATGTGTAGACCCTGATTCTGGGTTGTATGTGTTTGGGGTGTGGATTGTGGAGGTATTATGGTTAATGTAGGAATGGCAATTTATATCCTATATTGCAATATGAAGGCTAAAGGTCTTAACCCGTGCAATAACATGTTCAATAAATGAATTTTTAATGCGTGTGAGTTATTTTTTTAGTTTCATTTTTTTTTTTATATAGATGAAATTTTTATGTGTTTTTATATATTATAATTTTATATATTATATATAATTAATATAATATATTATAATTATATTTTAATAATATTTGTTATCATAAAAATTGTTATTATTATATGTGCATTGCTTTTGATTGAGGTATATTCAAATATTTAGATACATTTATGTTGTGTTATAAGTACATTTATTTAAATACATTTGTACACATTTGTGTTATATATGTACATTAATTTAAAAATGCAGATACATTAATTTGAAATAACAATACATAGTTTTTTTTATATGAAAGTATATTAATATTATAAAAGAGATACACTTTATTTTTTATTTCAAATACATTATTATTATTTTAGATTATTTTTTATTGAAAGAACGTTGTTGATTTATAAGTTTTTTTTTTTATTTTGATGCTTATATTAAGTTTTTAATTTCATTTATTTTTTAAAAATTAACTTATTTAATTTTTATAAAAATAAATTTTAAAAAATTAAAATTAGATCAAATTAAATAATAATAATAATAATAAATCTGAATTGAATTAGTTAAATATTGTATTAAATTATTTTAATTATATTAATAAAAAGAAAAATCAATAAAATAAAATAAAATAAGAAAAAAGAAATTTAATCGGAAAAGAATCAACGTGCTTCTGAAAAAAGAGACAAATGTGTGTTTTGAACACATGTAATATGTTAGTTTTTGGTGAACTTTGGGCTGCAGTGAAAGGACAGGAGGCTTTATTAGCTCATGCTATTGGAAGCTCCTTTTTTAAAAAAAAAAAAAAATTTGTATAATGTAAATTAATAAATATTTATTAATTGATTTTGATAATTAAAAATAAATTTAAATGGAATCCTATTTATAAATAGTAAAACAAATAAAATATATTATTTTATTAAAAATTTTAAATGATGTATAGCTTAAAAGAGATAAAATATTAATTCTTTAAATGATTAAGACTTTTAAATATATTAATGGATTTTTCCTTTTACAAAAAAGTTGAATAATTGCTCATTAATTTTTATTATAAAATATAAAATAAAAATTATTATTAAGGTAATTAACATCAATGAATATATATATATATATATGATTAATGAATAAATGTGAATCAATTTAATATTTAAAAATGATTTAATACTCATAAATGTTTGAGAATATAAATAAAAAAAATTTACTTGATTGTAAGAGAGTACTACATATTAATCCATAATTAAAAATTTTATATTTTGTTTCAATATATAATAAAAATTGTAAACAAAATTTTAAAAAAATAAAATAAAAATGAGAGAAGGAGAAGCACCCTTTTCAGCTTGCCTTTCACAAAGCTGCGGCAAGTTATCCAAAATCAAGAAACAAGTGTACAAACTGAAGTCTGCACGTTTTAACCTCTTTTCAATATTATATTTATTTATTTTTTCTTTTTTCTTTTATGTAAATGGTTAAATATATTTATATTAAATTTCTCTTTTAATAATTTTTAAATTACATTTGTTTTTAAGAATGGAAGGAAAACTACATCTTTATATCAACTGAATATAAAATGTATTATTTAGATATTGACCACAATAAAATAAATAAATAAATAATTACAGCATAAATTTTTAAATAATTTTTAAGATTACATTATATTCTTAATTTATGTCTTAATTTAGTAATAAGAATGATATCTTACTTTAGTAATAAGATGATATTACTTAAAAATGAATCTTAAAATTTAAATTTTATCTATATAATTTTTATTATTAACACTAAATTTAATTCTTATTAATGTAATCTTTTCTTTCAATATTAAAAAAAAGTTTACATTATATTTTCTTCTTAAAAAATTTATATTATATGATTATATAATTTACATTTAGATGATATTCTTCATATATTCCAAATTAAATAAAGTCTACACATTATAAAAGCACCTTCAAAGGATTCTTTATATATATTAAATTTTTATTACAAAAATTATTTCATAAAATAAGAGTCTAATAAAATTTTTATTTTTTAATATAAAATAAAGAGTTGACTTGATTTTACATCTTTAAAAAGTTAAATTTACTGTCCAATTTGATTGTATAATTAATACACTATATATTTTTATGTATTTTATTAATTAATGTTCCTTATCATATTTTTATTGAAAAAATTAAAAAGAAAATGAGAGAAAGATTAAAATCATTAATGTTTATAAAAAATAAAATAAAATATAAAATATAAAGAGTCCATTACATTTAAATAAATTTTTTTAGTTTTATATTTAAATATTTATTAGAATATTATTTATTATACAAATGATAGTTTATGAATTAAAAGGCACTATTAAAAATAATTTTTAAAATAAAAACCACTATTAAATATGTTTTAATGATATTTCTATATGATATTTATTTAATTCTTTCTTTCGATGTATAGGATTAGATATTATTTATATCAATTTAAATTAAATTTATTTTTCAAAATTTTAAAGTCCTATATTTCCAACCATTTGGTACAAATTTTATTTTTTAGAAATTGACCATAATAAAAATAAATAAATGAATAATTACAAAACAAACTCTTTTAAACATCTTTAAAATTACATTTTATTCCCCCCTAAAAAAATTACATTATATTTATTATATAATTTATATCCAGGCTTACTATGGGACCCCAACTTTCTGTGGACCCCATCTCTGGTGGTGCATCACCATCACCAGCCTCTTACACCTCCACATCCATACGCCTTATTACCAATACTATTAAATTTTATATTTTTTTTTATACATAAAATAAGAGTTACGCTTTCAATATATGTCTGCAAATGGAATATATATATATATATAATCATATGATTAATTTTGATTATGAATTGATTCTAATATTATTTTTTTATCTTTTTAATTTTAACTTAATCTAATAATTTAAAACTTCTAAGTACATAATATATTTGATACATAATAAAATAACGCTGCAAAATTATTTGAACGGAAAAAAAAAAGGTGTGTACTTATAATCATCATTAAATTAAACCTCCAAATAATGAAAATTAAATAATAGGCATATATATTCGATAATTTTAGATTAATTATGTAAGTGTTAAATTTAATTTTCAGGTATTACAATTACCAATAATACGATAAATTTGATAATTCTATATTAATAACTATAAAGATAACTTTAATATCAATAAATTAACAGCTCATTATTTTAAATTTTAATATAATATCCATAAATTAACAACTCATAATTTTTTTTTTCTAATTTTCAGTAGTTCTATTAATAATTGATTGATATCATAAACTTGCTTTTGCCCACGATTATCTTTATCTTAATTTACTTGAAGTTTCTTCAACAATCTTCATCTTTGTCTTCGTCTACAACACTTTAAACAAATAAATATGAAGCTATCCAGCTCATTCGCTTCATCAATATTTTTAAAATCAGTTTATTCGATTAATTTAATAAATTTAATTGATTCAACTTAATAAAATATTTCAAAAGTATTAAAACAAATAAATAATATTCAAAAAATTAATATAATATAATATAATGAATTTTAATAATTTTTAATTTTTTAAAATATAATTTTAGATTAAATCTATTTTCTCCAATATCTGATTTTGATCAAATTTTTAATTTTAATATGTTTAAATTTTAATGATATCATTTTTTTAATTTTCTAATCAGATTAAATTATTCACCAAACTCAATTTTACCATAGGACCAATCATTACATCCCCTTCTGAAAAAACCTGCACTTAATCCATATCCACCTACATACATAGTTCCATATCCTATCCCTAACATTCTCTCTTCTTTCACCATCAATAAACACATTCTTATGACCTCCCTCGTCACTCCTCAACCTTCCATTAAACTCCACAACCTAAAACTCCAACCGCCATCCAAAAACGACATGTCGTCCCAACCCATCAACAACACTCTCCACAACTTCACCTCCACCGCACCATCACCGTCAAAACTGCCCTATTCTGCCTCACCTCTTGACTCCTGTATGGCCTTAATCATCTTATTCCTCTTAACAGCTCTCTTCTTTATGGGCTTCGTCTCCATCTATCTCCGCAGGTTCTCCAACACCAACCCGTCATCGAACATCTCTTCCGGTCGCCCCAACACCACCTCCTACCGGCCACCGCGTAAAGGGTTGGACCCACGAGTCATAAAGTCGCTGCCGGTGTATGAGTATTACCATGGGAATGGAAA
Organism: Omphalea diandra; assembly: GCA_949677035.1. Classification (NCBI taxonomy): domain Eukaryota; kingdom Viridiplantae; phylum Streptophyta; class Magnoliopsida; order Malpighiales; family Euphorbiaceae; genus Omphalea; species Omphalea diandra. Next base: position 20,726 of record CATIWR010203702.1, on the reverse strand, counting down.
GTACTATCAAAGTGAGTGTGCAGTTTGCTTAGGTGAGTTCGAGGATAAAGAGAGTGTTAAAATAATACCCTATTGTGGTCACGAGTTCCACTTGGAGTGTATTGACAAGTGGCTTCATATGCACGTGACTTGTCCTGTTTGTAGGGGAACTCAGTTTTTTGGTGTGGTGGTGGAGAACGGTAGTGGTGGTGCTGGTAGGGCTTTGGTGGTTCATGCAAGGTCAACAATGGAGAATAGTGGTAGGTGTGATGTGTAAAATATATCAAATTTGTGATGAATTCGCACTTGTGGATATGTAAATGTTGATTTGATGTTTTTTCGTTTAATACTAGTAGTTCTTGGATTTGTGACTTTTGTGTTATTTTTCTGTTTTCTATGGAAAGTTGGATTGGATAAACCCAACTTTTTTCCTGATGATTCATTCCTTGATTAGTGCTTACTGAAGCTAATCATTTCCAGGTGCTTCCTTGATTGAATCAAGTTTTAGTAGGTTTACTTCGGCAAGTCTAGGTTTTTCACTTTGGCTTGTAGGTTGCACTTGTCAAAATTATTACTTTACTAGCTCAAACTGGCCAAATGATTTTGGTGCTACCTGATGCCTCCTAATTCATGATCAAAGATACTAAACTGATTGATTTGGGCTACTGATGGCCACTATTCAACGCCAATTAAAACATTTTCTTCATGTTCATCTTGGTTTTTTTATTTTCTTTTAAAATTTTTTTTTTCATGTCATTTGATAATCCTTTCCTCTGAGCCTGCGGTATCGAGATTTCAGCTATTCTCTTGGTGGCTCTCCCAGTTGATCATGTGTCTGAAATTTTTCTTTTTCTCTCAAGTTCGTCAAGAATTTCTTAAGTTTAAGCTATGAAATCTCATCTCTGTAGTCTCTAGTTTTAGTTTAGCGAAGTTTATTTTCTGTTAAAAATAATAAATTCGTCTTATTTTTTATTTGGAAGTAAAAAATGTCGAAATTTTGTTCCATTGATTAAAAAGAGAAGAAAACGACAGCATTCTACGTACCACCGCATCGAGTTTTAGAAACAAACACATAGCTAAAGCAAACAAAGTGTTTTTCTTTTCTTTTCTTTTTTTTTTCCTGAAACTTTATTGGTTTTCTATTGCTTAAATTATTAAAATTAACAATTTGAAATTTTTATTTTGAAAATACAGGTGATCTCCATAACCTAATTGGGATTTGAAGGCTCCAGTTTTCTAGAAATTTTCAATTGATGAAAAATTTGTCAAAAATCTATAAATTCTGGATCACTAACTAAAATGAATTATCTCTATTTAAGTTTCATTTTACAATTTGTTAACCTTTATTAATTTTCCTTTTCATTACTCAAAACATTACTATGTTTTAATATGATAATAAGATAGAAATAGAAAAGTAAAATATAAATAAAAATAATAATTAATCTCATTTACTTATTTTTTATAATTTAAATGAAAATTCATAAAGTTAAAAATTTATATTCATTAACTTTTAAATATTTTTTTAACCCTAAATCAGAAAAAAAATGATGAAATGAAAAAATTGAAAATAATCTGTTCTAACTAATTTGCAATTTTTAAAAATTTTCAAATAAAATGAAATTAATTAATCTCCAGTTATATTGTATGTTACACCCTTCTATCATCTCAGACTCCTATACAAGACGTTAATCTTGAAAGATCTATTTTCCTTTTCCGGTTAATTTTTTTTTAAAAAAAAAAGTGTTCTAAGGACGATTATGAAGGTAAAAAAAAAAAAAAGCCGATTTTGAATCATAATCATACTGTTTATAAAGATTCCATGCTTTTTCATGGCATATATGATTTGGTTTGCTCTAATTTAGATGGAAAACCTACTTTTCAGTCTTATTTTTAAAAATCATTTTTAAATATTATAGCTATTCAATTTACCATGAGCCTAAAGCAAATAAACCAACAATTTTCTAATAATCATAACCACTAAAAGCCGAATAAAAAAAGGTCTAATTTTATTGCAATGGTATGCGATGAAAAAAAAAAAGCAAAACAACATCCAAAATAAGGAACCTAGGAAAGAATATTTACCCTAGATTGCTAGCATTTAAGCTACCAATATCAAACCTAGATTCTTGTTGGACAGTCACTAAACTTAAGAGCTCAGCAAAATCCCATTTTCCCTATCATTAAATTTTGCATTTTCATCATAATATGTCCATATCATAAGTCCTACAGTGGGGAAATAAATATGTAAAACTTTCCATGTCATTCTCATGTCTCCCAATCAAGCATCAAAGTGAGAAAGTACAATTTCAGAGGATACAAGATATTAAAACAATCAATCAGGTTAAGCAAGATTGTATGTACTAAATATCCTTTACAGAGATGTGCAAAAGTGCATTTCTATATAACCCCACTTGACCCACTTAATTTGGGGAGCTCACGGGGGTCAGTCACCTTTTGTACAGCATCTTAGGAAAAAGGTTGCCTTCCATAACCTTCTTGGTATATACTCATGATTCTTCCACTCAACTATATTTATTCACATCAAAACGACGACTAACCAAAGAAGCCAAATTATTTAATCAATCATACAATCAATATAATCAAGACCATGATATGAAGAACCCAAGAAATAATAAATACCTGGTAGGAACCAGGAGCAAGAACTGGAATTGCTCTACTTTGTTAATACAAATTTCTTTTCTTCCTATTTTCTGATCCTCCATTTTTCTCTTCAAATGTCAAATTATAAGATGAAGTAAGCACGGATCACCTCAATTACTGGTGCTCTGCACATTGGACACTTTTCTCCTTTTTGGACCAACTCATTTGCACATTTTGAACATGTGCACATGTGCCCACATCTATAATGAGAAATGTCCAAAAGAAAAGGTAATAATGCAATATTAGATAAAAATTAGCACACATATATATATATATATATACACGTGTGTGTGTGTGTTCTTGTCTAGCTAATGAATTGCTTCAAATCAATATTAGTTAGACGAGTATTATAATGGTGCTCAAATTTACCTGTACAACAAAGAATCTATATTGCTTTCACAGCACATACAGCAAAGTCCTTTCCTCACATGATCCCATTTAGATCTATCTTCGGGCAAACCATTCTCACACATCTCTGCCACAAAACAACAGGAAGTTATATAGTAATCTTACAAAGGTTTAGATACAATGGAATAGTAAAATACAGGAGACTTAATCATCACCAAAGAAGGAGCATGCATGGTCCAGTCAACAGTGTTATAATTTTCCAAAAAAAAAAGCCAATGGAAAGAAGTTTTCTCCAACACATAATGTTTTGAATGCAGCTGACATGTAGTGAAAAGCACATGTGCGTACTGAAAAGATGAAACTCAAAATTTGGTAAGAGACATGTCCAAATAAGAATTCTTTAAAGGGAAAAATAATAACATGAAGACTACTACTTATCCTTCAAAAAAAGATACGACCACTTTTCCCTCAAAGCTGATTTAAAAGACATCATGATTAATGTGACCCCATATTCAAGGAGAAATATATATCAAGTCGGAAAAATATCTACTAGAGAAACTATTTCCCCAGAACATGTCTCAATTATTATATTCCAATATAAAAAAGAGAAGGGCAAAAGAACCGAAGAGGGGGCACAAATATGAAAAAGTGTATCAAATTGCACACACCAGCTGAACCAGCTGAGCGACTCAGGGCAGCAGAAACTTCCTGTCTTATTGACCTCTGCAACTCAAGTTGCATGTCCATACAGGCTTCCAGCATCCTCTGCATATTATTCATTCTTTGTTGTATCCTAGCCATGTCAATCCTCAAATCATTAACGATGTCCCACTCCTGCACAAAATAAAAATTGGAAAAAAAAAAAAAGGTTTCAATTGAAAATGAATCTCTCAAACAAACTTAAACACAAAAGTTCCAATACTCGGGAAGATAGCAGAACCAATGTTACTGAGAGAGAAATTCTCAGCCATCCAATTAAAACAGCAAAAATATCACAAGAATGAGTTCCTAAATTAGTTTGTTCCCAATGCACTGCTTTCAATAATATGTTATAAAAAGAGACAGCTTTCAAGTTTAAGTTTTCAGGTTTTTTAGTTCCTTTAGGCACTGCCTAATAAACAGAACATAAACTGCCAGAAAGATGAGCACATACAATTGCATTATAGGTAAATGCTGTTAAAAAGAATAAAACTTTCAAGAATGATCGAGGAGAAACAAACGCACAATTCCGAAGCGATGATGCACGTCATGCTGCGGCCAAGTAAAATGCTGTGTCTGCTGGTCCCAGAGCTGCTGTACAGGGCGAATTGATGGGGAAGGTAGAGCAAGAGAAGGACTCTGAACAGAATCTCCCGGGTCCACATTCTGATCCCCACTCTGCTGCTCCAGTTCTTGTTCTGCTGATGCAGGAGAGGGAGATGTTCCTTGGAGTTCCCAATCAAGGGGAGTATGGCTTTGCCTTTCCACATATGATCGTATCAACTGGTCAAGACTCTCTCGGAAACCACTACGAAGAAGGGTAGAAACACTTCTCCTGCAACATAACAAAGAAGTTAGATCAATTATTTCAATGACCTAAACCAGCCAAACAAGAAAACCATTCAAAAATGAAATTCTTACCTACTTAGGAGCTCCCTGAGTTCCATATTATATACATTGTCATCATCAGGTAAATAAAAAGGATCCATCCTTCCAACAGGAACCGCCTCTTGTTCAGAAGGCTCTTCCAACCAACTTTGCACATCCTCTTGAAAACCACCATCTTCGTGCCACACTTCAGAGGGTTCTTCTCTATCATCATTTTCCAGCCATTCATTAGCAATGGTTTCACGCTGAAGTCCATCAATGTTATCACGAATAGCATCTCTCCATTCATTAGATACAAGACCATCTCTAAACAGGCCTCTATTCTCACTTTCCAAAACTTGACTCTGCCACGGTCCTACTTGTGCAGCAGATTCATGCCGATTTACATCCTCAACAGCATTGCCTTCAAAAGCATCCACATGATAGGATAAGATGGGGGAAGGATTCTCATTCCTATTTGGCTCAGATTGTTGAGAATATACTTCACCGGTTGATGGGAGAGGGATACCCTCTCCAGGTACAGTTTCATTGGCCTGGTTTTCAGTCATCACTTCTCCAGTACCATTTCTATTTTCAACAAATTCAAAATAAATGGACTGCGGCCTGTCCCTTAACTCAGTCTCAAAAACTTGTCTTGTTCCCTCTTCTGAACCAGAAGAAGATTCCTGTGAAATTTTATTTTCAATGAAATTACTTCCTATATCAGTTCTACCATCTGAGAATCCATGGTCATCACTTTCTTCGATGTTTGTCTCTGTTTGTTCATGAGATTCATCTACGACCTCTTCTGAATTATTTAACTGGTTCTCTTCACTTCCATTACCATTAATGTCAGCATTAGATGAGGCATCAGAGGTGCTGCTGCTTCCTCGACCACAAAAAGAATCCAATCTCGAGAAAAATCCTTCCCTTCATAGAACAAACAGTTTGCATAATAACATTAATAAAACATACTAACCTACAGTATTCAACATAAAAAGAACAGAAAATCCAACAACAATTAGGAGCACTTAGGTCAAATAGCTGTTTCAGTCTAGTTTTAAATCAACCCTTGAATATTCTATCCTACTGGCTTTCCTTTTTTTCCTCTTTTGTTAACAAGAGAACAAAAAATAATTAAAATTTTTCATAATTCATTTGACAACTTTTATGATTTTCTACTATGAAGCACAGACACTTCAAATCTAGACACATTTCTGTGTTGCGTCGTGTTGGATACTTCTCTAATACAATACTAGACACGCAAATCATATGTTAATTTTTTAAAAGTTAAGGTTTCCCATGACCGCATTGTATCGTGTCTGTATTGTTATATCCATGCAACATACATTTTCCATACAACCCTTATAGTAATAATATTCATTGATGCAATAGAACAAATACACATTCCACCAGAGCAAATATTGATTAAATCACAAGAAATATCCAATAAAACAATCAACACTTAAAATTACCAAAACCAAACTAAGCTAAACGCCCAAACCTATATGATAAGAGCATCATAACAAAGACCCATGAAACTCCACAGTCCATGCTAACCTCAGAGAAATTTCAAGCCTATAATATAACTCATAGATATTTTAAATTGTATAGATATATAATATTCCCCAGTTGTGAGTGTGAGAGTGTGTATGGCAGAGAGAGGAAGAGCAACATATTTAAGGTTAATATGGAAATATGCATGTGAATACAAATACCTAAGATCAGATACTGTATGTCTTTGCCTCAGTAAGCCTAATTCACTTGCAGCTGAGGATGTAGGTCTCACATCTTCAATTATTCTGTCATTTCGCAAGAACCTACCCCTAAGTAATGACTGCAGACCAACATAAAAGTATCAATCATCATGAAAAATAAAAAGAAAGGAAGTAACAAATTATTCAGAAGAAGAGAATGCAAAAGCAAATTATCATAAGGTTTATCCCAAAGTAGGCAGCACCAAGAACTTGAAATGAGCAAGTCTTATAGTAATAAGACAACAACTTAACTCCACTTTACCAGGCAACAGTTGAATTACTTAACCATCCTAGAGCATTACCCTAAAATCATTGAATTACTGAACCATCCAAGAGCATTACATTTAAAAGTTAAAACCTAGAATCTTTAACTACCAGATTGTAATTTCACACCATTAAAGATAAAATATTTTACTTTGAAGAACATAAAAGCAGCAAAGCCATACACAGTATGCAAATCCAGAAAGCCAAATGAGTCATCAATGAATGAAAACAAAATACTTATGGAAGCCAACCTGAATGCGGTTGCGATGAGCAAATTGCGATACAGCTCGATGCTCCAACAGACCTTGAAGCTCTTGTTGCCTCTCTTTTTCAGCCTTCTTAAGCATATCAAGCAGAGCTTGTCTGCCACATAATCGACGAATGCTCCTCCGAGTATGCTCAGTGTGGCCTTGATTGTGGTTAACAACAGACCCATCAAGAACCTGTTCTATTCGCCCCCCAATGTCAGCACCATGCTCTTCTCTAAGGTCACCACAAGTACCTCTCGGTCTGCTGTTCATTTGTACCCACTCCCTTATAGTTCTCACCCTCTCCTGCTCAGTTTCACCAAGCCATTCTGCTCTGGAACTAGTGTTCCTCCGAGAAATATTATTGGAAAAGCGATCCCTTGCAGCACAGTTCATCCACTCCCGAAAAATCTGCCTTACCCTTTCCCTTTCAACCTCCCCAAGATCAGAGGAATCATCTTGTCCATTTTCTGATCCAATTGAACCAGGGGACCACTGTCCAAAATCACTCTCACTGACACTGACATCCTCCGAAGTGACACTATGCTCACTACCATGGCTGTCAGTCATATCCACCCTTGAGAGATCAGAACTTAACCCATCACTTCTATTATGGAGCACTCTCCTACCAGTCGGCCTTTGGTGACCCACCACATGCTCATCTTCAAGCTCCCGCCACATTTGCAGGAGTGAAGATGCCCGGGGGTTACCCCTCCTATTATCACCTCGCATCGTCACAGCTTCAGATTGAGGTTCTCTAAGAAATGAAGAATCAAGTACAGGAACATTACGTAGACCAGCAATAGCCATTAATTCACTTTAAATCCCAAAACTAACTCACAACTTGTCAAAACTCAGCTGCTTAAAATGCATAAAAAAAAAAAAAGCGCATTTATTCAAAATTAACATGCGCAGATGACTGTTCAGAAATTAGATTAGATTGCCGCATAATTAGTTCATAACAGTAGATCAACATCCCTCCAAATTATCACCACTATCATTATGAATCAATCTTCAGTGTGAAGCCAAACAAACCCTCCATCACAAATACAGGTTCTTATCCTGCATCACAAAAGACATTCTTATAATTAAAAAAAAAAATAAAACTACACAAATTACAATACCTTGCAATCAAGGTTACTCGATTTCTAAATCCTCTGTTTGGTTCAAAAAAAAATACAAAAAATAAAAGAAACTGAAATTTCAAATCTGATAGTCACCATGAAGCGCTATGTAAAATTTTTAATCTATTATTCAATAGGAAAACCTTCTGGAATCTGTTTGGTCGCCGAGAAAATGCAGGAAAGTGTGAGAAACTTCAACTTGAAGAATCACAGTTTATGTTATCTCCAAACCAATACATAACGCACTCTTCTGGATTCCTAAACTCAAAAACAATTTCCTCTCCATTCTTTTACCCCACCTTTCTCAGCAACCAATCAAGAAGCAGAAAATCATGACCAACACCAGAACCAAAACCAAATCACACCTAAAACAAAACAACACAAAACCAAACGGTCCGTCTTAAATCACCTACCGAACGAAACTTGCCAGTGAAGCTTTTGTGCTGGTGATTTCGAAGTGAAGGAAACGAAACCCTAGCTGAAGAGAAAAATCTGCAGAGAGAGAAAGATAAAGAAACAGTTGTTTAGGAGAGAGCCGAAGGGGAGAAAAATATAAATGGGGATGGTGGACACGTCATCCTTTTTACCACTTTAAAGCTCTCATAAAATCAAATCTTGCCGTAACACTAACGTCTATAACATAGGGTTTGAGCAGGAGAGGAGGGAGCGTCATCTCACTGCCACGTGGCGGTTGTCATGTCCTTTGTAGAAATTTCCCGAATCTTGAACGCAATTAAAGGTGTACGAGTGACGAGTTTCGAGTGATTAACAAGTCCAGCCCAGTGGTCCAACGTCTACATCTCCAAATCATTTTCGAAAAATAATTGTCAATACTAAATTATTTGATAACAAATTTATGAATTTAATTGAATTTTAATATTTTTATTATTTTATAAATTTATACAAATAAAGTTTAACCTAATTTATTTAAATTTAAAACTTTAAAAAATATATTTAAATAGATAAATTCTAATATTTTGTCTATCTAACATAAATTTAAAAAGTCAAACTCGACTCTAAAAAATTATTTAAATAATCAAATTTTATTATTTTATTAATTTTTATAAATTTAAAAATAAAATTCGATCCAATTTTTAGTCAAATTGGAACGTCACAATGTTTTAACTTCGATTAACTACACTACTATGCCTATCAGAGCTAAACCCACTCAAAATACTTTCAAATTAAATTTTGATATCATTTTAAACTTTGAAGCTCATAATTGAATGTAAAATTCATAAAATTTTATTTTTTATTGAAGTTTGATTCAATAATATGGTTAAATTTTCTAGTTCAATTTAATTTGATATAATTATTTATGTAAATATTTTTAAAATAAAAATTAATTAACTCAATTAAATTATTTATATACATTTATTTTTATTTATTTATTTTTTTTATAAAAGTACAAATAGTAAAACTTTTAAATAGATTAAAATAGAGTAAAACTTCTAAATAGACTAAGATACTTTTAATCTAAAAGTTAGTTTAGGTATTTTATATACTATCTAAATCTTAACAAGATTATAAAATAAAATATGTGAACATAAAATTGTTTAAAATAGAGGAAGTTAGTGAAAAAATTCAAGAACTATCTAAAACTCGAATACTATCTATCTCATGCTTACACTTATAAATTACCATCAAATGACAATATATGAAGTTAATGAAGAAAAAAAATTAAATTAAGTAAAAAATGTCAATACAACATTTAACTATGAGAATTTACACTACTTTTTAGTAAGTCAAAGTTATATGTATGATTTTTCTATTTATTTTTTATAAAATAACCACACGAGTATTTTCAATTTGTCTATAAGTGATCAAACAAATATATAATACCAATAAATAAAATAAATTTATAGCAATACTTTTGATAATACTAAATTATATGCATGTATTTTAAATAACTTTTCAACACATTATGATAATGAAACTTTAAATAATTTTTTTTGTAATAATTATATTTTTGATATATTTGATAAATTTATTTTCTATAAATAATTAAAAACTTTTAAAAAAACTTAAACTAGAAAATAAAATTACTAAAAAAAATAAAAATATGCGTAACACAGGTGCTAAAAAAATAGTTCAATATAAAGTAATATAATTATGAAATTTTATAAACTTAACGTTCTCAAAATTTGAGTATTGAAACACAACTCGTTAATTTATTTAAATAGCTTAAACTCAAAGTTATTATTAAATCAGTTGGAAATGAGTTATGACTCGAATCACAATAATTTATGAATTATCTCGATTTATTTATATTGTTAAAAAAAAAAAAAAGAAATAGCACCAACTAAACAACACCTGATTTACCGGTTTTATCTTTTCACCAACCATTCCATACGGCGCCGCGCGCTTGTGTTCGCGCGTCTTTGACTCTATCTGCGGAAGGGTAATAATGGACGTTAAAAAGGTAATGGGGTTGACGTGTGGACGTTAACGGAACGATACCGGAAACGAAACCGTCGAGGGTGGGAAATAACGGCAATTTAAAACAAAGAACTTTATTATAATAAGGATAATTAGAGGCCCCTTCGGAGAAAGTGGAAGTAAAGCCTTACTAATTTGTCTCTATTTAGGACAAAATTGAGTTAGCATGTGCAATAGAACTTTATGTGGATGAGCTTTTGGCTCCAAAATTAAGGTGATTAACTACAATATTATATGATTAGGCTCGTGCCTTTTTATTCAATTATGGAGTTTTAAGTACATGCTTTTTAGAATTTGTCTTATTTTTAGGGGCAAAAATAAAAGAACATTTGAAAATAGACATGTCAATGCCAAATGGATTTTATGTTTACACTAAGTATATTTAGCTAGAATTTATCCATTTAGTGAGGTCATCATCAACATTTCCACAGTCCATGTGAGTATAGTTATGTCATTTAAAATTTTTATTGACAAATATATTCTTGTATTTAACAAATATACCACAGTCCATGTGAAAGATAGTAAAGTCTTTTTATTTAATCATTTGTTGAAGTGTCAAACAAATATTTTTTTTTTTAGGCGAAGGAATGTCAAGCTTTATTAATACGAATATCTAGAAAATAAAAATTCATTGGCAATGAATTCTCCCACACAATCAAACTATTCGCTAATCTAACAGTCCTTGCAATGTCCCGAGCCGCTTGATTGCAACCCCTATTAACATGAGGGATAGATAAGTCCTGCGTTAGCAATTGTTGAATATCTCGAATGATGAAACTCAGCTAATGCAAATGAGTGTCCTGTTGCTGCTGCACTTTAGTCATAATTGATAAACAATCACTTTCAACCACATGCATCAACCAACTCCTACGCTTACACCATAGCAACTCAGCTACAGCCTCCATGCATTCTAAAGAACCAAAACTATCCAATGGAGCAGCAAAAGCAACCACTACATTGCCAGCATGATTTCTAACAACAGCTCCCATGGTAACACGCTTAGTGTTGTTGTCTACTACAACATTAACGTTCAGCTTCATCTAACCCAACCCCGGCTTCACCCATTTCAACAACCTAAGCTCCACTATTCTCTTCTCTACTACCGCCGTCTGTGGTTTGAGCATGGCTCTACGAAATTCATGCAACCTGTCTAAAGATGAACCAGCGACCTGGTCTAAGACTACAACTTCACCCCATACACGTGTATTCCGAGCCCACCAAAGACCATCGATAGTTGAAGCAAAAATGGCTAATAAGTCTGCGTCCAGCACAGTAAACACATCAACTAACCAATCCCTGACCGTAGCATAGTGTGACCCAATGCATTCTATATTTATGGAAACAGTACGCCAACATAATTTTCTAAAATTACACTCCTTAAAAAAGATGCAAATCTATTTCCATCTCTAATCCACCAAAAACACAAAAAAGGTAAACTCCAACCTGTTTTGTAAGCAGATTCATCTTCGTCGACAGAAAATTAGTTGCAAGCCTCCGCAATGTAAAGAGTTGGCGAAGTGGTACATTTATTGACCATAACATTTTCCAAAAATCATTAGCTACACTACTTGCTTCTCCTTCCATGCCATTCAAATCCACAGCCAACCTATAACCAGATCTTGCAAAATAATGCCCATCCTTCGCGAAAAACCAACTTCTAGAATCAGGTGCTGAGTTACAAACAAGTGGAATTGAGTTAATTAACTCCATATCGCATGAGAAGATCTATCGAAGGAAGGGCAAATCCCTAAGTCGGAAGAACCAATTCTATAAAAGACCATTCCAATCGACCATAAGTTTTTGTCATGTCAAATTTAACCGCAACCGTTCCACCACAACTAGTAATAGTATTTTAAAGTGCATGCGTTGCCTCTACTCCCAAGAGAATGTTATCGGTTATCAATCAAGTCAGCACAAAGGTACTTTGTTCCTCTGAAACTAGAAAGGGCAAAATGCCCTTCATTTTATTAACAAGAACCTTAGAGACTAAATTATAAATCACATTAAACAAACTTATCGGTCTTAATTCAATCATACGCACTGGATTGCTAACCTTCAGGATCAAGACAATGTTAGCATGATTGAACTTATTCGGAAACTGTTTACCATTCAAAATATCTAAACATGCACTTGTGACATTGCTCCCCACAATGTCCTAAAATTTTTAAAAGAAAGAGCTCGTGCAATCATCTGGTCTTGGAGCCTTATTGGGTTCCATTTGCTTCAACCCCCCCCCCAAACCTCCTTCGCATGAAACGACTGCAACAAAGCATTATTTAGATCAACGAACACCGTACCAATAATACAAGACAAGACCATAGGATCAACAAAAGGAGCCTTGCTCTTAAAAAGATGGGCAAAATAAGTTGTGGTAATGTGACCCATACCTGCAATATATGTATGCCAAACACCAACTTCATCAAACAAACCTTGCAATGAGTTAAATCACTTTCGCATGGTAGTCGTAAGATGGAAGAATTTACTGTTATGATTGCAGTGTCAAACAAATATTAATTACATTTTATTTGGATAGATTCTAGCCATTTAGCATTACCATGGTTTTATAGTATTGAAATCATTTTTTGAGACATAGGATTGGAGACTATTGGATTGGATGGTTGAAGCAATTTTTTTTTTGTCAATATTAATTTAACTCTAATTGATGTTTAAATTTTCAATTCCATATCCTTAAATCACTTTAATTGTACTAAATTAAGACTTTGTTGATACCGTGCTACAAATGGATTAAAATTAAGAAGGTTGATCAAGAAGAGATTGTGCCATAATCAGATGGACTTTTCACAAATAGAAAATAGATTTTAATAGAAAATAATTGTTTTATTTGACAAGGATTACTTATATAAAAAGACTAACCTTTTGCTTGAAACGAGATAAAATAGAGAACGAATGACAATAAAAATAAAAAATAAGCATTGATTGTAATTTTTCATTGTTTAGAAATAAAAGAAAAATAAAGAAGGAAGAAAAATAACTCTTATTTTTTTCTTTTTATTTTCCTTAAAATAGAAAGAAAATATGATGATTCAATAGAATTATGATGAATTTATATTTTTGTCCTTGATACTTGTCTATTGAAAAGAGAAAATAAATTTATTTTTTCTCTTTTATTTTTTTATCCAAACATGAAGAGAGAAAGTAAATGAAGGAAAATAAAATTTATTTTTTATATTTTCTTTTTTATTTAAACATGAATAGAAAAAATAAATAAAATAAAATAAAATTTATTTTCTCTCTTTATTTTTTCTTTTTAAATAATTTTTCAAATATAAGGTAAAAGTCCTTTATAAAATCATCTCACAGTTCATAGCAATAAAACCTGATTTTCTTATCTTCATATTATTTAATAAAATAATATTTGATATCATACTTTCTTAAAATTTATTAAGTGAAACAAATATAATAAGAATTCATAGCAATTCTCTTGTCTTGATACTGGTTAGTTTCCTTATCATTTAATAAAATAGTATTTTGTACCATACTTTCTTAAAAGCTATTCAATAAATCAAATTCTTTTTATTTTATGGAAAATAATTTATCAAGAAAAATATTTTTTAAAAAATATTTTCTGATAAAAATATTTTCTAAGTAATATATTTTCTGGTATTTAGAATATATTATAAAAATATTAATTTCTTTTTAATTTATACAATTATAATAAAATTTAGACACATAAATATTTATATTTATACTATTTATTATTTAATATAAGAATAATACATTAAAAATTAAAAATATTTATAAATCTCACTTATTATCAACAATCACTGCAAGTCGATAATGAGCGGTAAGGGGTGTTGGTAGTCAAAATAACTATTAACAATAAATGCATATATTTATAATTTATTTTTTATTTAAATAAATTTATCAAAATTCAAAAAATGACTTTCCATTTTTAAAATAGAAAATCATTTTCTTGAAAATAACTTAATTTTGTCTTTGAAAGGAAAAATATTTTTCATGATCAATTTTTTTGAATGTACTAAACAGAAGAAAATGTGAACAATATCTTTATGGGAAATATTTTTCTATAAAATACATGGAGCCCAAATATAATTGAATGCCTTTTTCAAAAAAAAAATATATAAATTAAATAGTATAAAATCTAACTTTCTAAAAATATTGTTTTGAAAATTATTTTTTTAAAAAATATGTATATTTATATAAAAAAGAACTGAAATACAATAAAATATAATTTTATCATGAAATATAGCTCTTTTAGAATTCATTAATTTTTTGTAAGGGAAATAGCTTGTAAAACCTCATAACTCATGGAGGGATTCCCTTCATTGATACTACAATGATTGCTAATGAACATTGAATTCAGAAGCTCTTGGCTTCATGAGTAGTAGTATAACATGTGACGTGGCATTGTTAGGCTCATTATGTGTGTGAAAATATATAGAAAAACACATTTTATTTTCTACACTTTCTTTTTTTTTATTTTATTTCTTGTACTTTTATTTTTATAAATTATCCCTTTATATTTTTTATTTTTTTACTCCTTGAACTTTTATTTCTATAAATTATCCTTTTACACTTTTCACTTTTGTTGAGTTTTGTTCCTTTCACTTTTATTTTTACAAATTATTCCCTTGCATTTTTATTTTTATTAATATTTTCCCTATTAACAAAGTGTGAAAATAAAAAATGCAGGAAGAGATATTAACAAAAATAAAAGTGTATGGGAATAATTTGTAGAAATAAAAGTACAAGGAATAAAACTCAACAAAAATAAAAATGCAAAAGAATAATTTATAAAAATAAAAGTGAAAAAACAAAATTCAAAAAAAAATGAAAGTACAAAGTGCAAAATATGAGTTTTTCCAATTATATACAATACACTATAACATTCTTTTGGACATCTACAACAAGTTCATGACAGATAATATAGTATAGGTATAGGTATATACTTAAAATAAAATAGCAAAATCAATCAACTTTAATTCAGTAATTACAGTAGATGTTAATATAATATTAAAAAGAGAAAGCAGCCAAAAAATCTTAATTAGATTGTAATGTAATGTGCTTATGCATGCCAAATCCATATTTATACCTCATCATCATTTTTACAATTTTTTTTATATAAATTATTCGATATCAAAAGTCATATTAAATCTCTAATTAATCCGGATTCGAGCCGAGCTGGATTTCAAACGGGAGAAAACTTTTTCAATGTTAATTTTCTTTATTCATAATATTAGAAACTGAAATCTTACTTAAGTGAGCTCCTTACCACTCTTACAACTCCTAGTTCATTTTTGGCTATTGATAACAACTAAAGGTGCCTCGTAACTTTTGGGACCAAAGCTTTTGCAGCATTAAGTATACATACTTTGAGTCTTCTTGATCCTACAGCAACCAATGTGGTTGGTTAAGGATTGCAACTTTTATCTACCTCAGCTTCAGTTGCTAGTGTAAATCAATTAAACTTTTTCACTTTTGCAATATACATGAGTTTCCCAAGTTGCTCTCATACACACATTTTGAGTAAAAGGACCACAACTTTACCTTACCTAAGAATTAAGAAACACCCTAAAATTTTCAATTACAAGCATGAGAAAATAGAGGCTCAATTTTTTTACCCCAAATATGAAATTCTGGTTGTCATTTCCTCATCCATGATGCAGTTTTAAGAATGATGATTACCGACTGTTATAAATAGCAACTAAAAATTTTAGGCAAGGCCTACCTAAATTTTTTCTAATAATTTTATATAATAAGGTTATATATCTTTTGTTTTTTTGTTTTTTTTTTAAAAAATTATTTTCTTATTTAGTATATAAGAAAATTAGTTTTTCTTATTATGACATTTGTACATATCAATAGATTGAATCCGATTAAAATAGCCTCTACTTTTTTTAAGGATTAAACTTCCATTTTATAGACAAATAAAATATGAATTAAATTAATGTTGTAATTTCTTTGCTCCAAAACCCCCCTTTTTTTAAAAAAAATTTAGTACAAATGAATTAAGATATCATTTAAATTGATGAATTGGTAGTTTGAACTTGGTAGCTAAGATTTAAAAGAAAGGAGGTTAGAAGAGAATTCGTGTCCACTTTGAATGGCAATTTAATATATAATTTAGAATCTAAGATTTGTATGTTAATTAGATTTAATTTGATGGATCTCCTCACACTCTTAATTAGTATAATTAGTATAAAAAGTGAAAATTTGAATGTTTTTTCTTCACTATTATGATGAAAGCTTCATTTCTATAGTAAAAATCAATCTTTCTAAAATCAAATTGGAGACTAAATTAATCAACTAATCAATTTTGAATTTAATCAAATCAATCAATTCGATTCAATGAATTATTTAAAAATTAGAAAAATAATATAGTATAATCAATATAATAAAATAATATTTTTAATATTTAAATTTTTATTAATCAAATTATCTTCTAGTTTTTATTAATAAAATTTTAATTTTAATTTTATCAATCAAATCAATTAATTTAATCTAATTTTAAAAATCTTGGTAAAAATTGAAACTCACTTCATGCCATGATGAATCCTGAAGCCTAATGAATGTAATATTTAGCTGATGTGGCAGATCATGCAACAAACACATGCATATATTATATAAGCAAATGTACCTGGATAATATAATTATAAACTTAGACCATATTTCATGTATCTATACCTAACCACCCATATCTATATTAGCCAAACAGAAGTCATTCATGGCAAGTTTTTTCTAAGCTTTGTGGCGGAATGGGGGCTTCAGTCCCCTGGCCTCCGGCAAGATATAGAGACGGAATTGGGAGGTAAGAGGTCAGCCTCTGGTATGAAAGAGAAAAAAACCAGAGGGAGGCTGCTGAAGGAAGTAGAAGAACAACCCAAAAAAAAAAAAGTAAATTATTTTTCTTTTTAGCTTTCCACGCTCAAAACAGCGTCGTTTGGAGTGGAGTAATAAAAAAAAAATTTTTGTCATTTACTCAAAACAACGTTATTTTGAGTAAATGATAAAAAAAAAAAAAAAAAAAAGAGGGGGGGACAGGGCTATTTTAAGTTGTCTACCCCCAAACAAAATCACAATTTCTCACAAAAAAACATTTAAATTACTTTCTCAAAATTTAATTTTTATCAGTTTTTTAGGTCAAACTATCAAACATTCGAAAAATTTGCACTCACTTTTGGATTTAATTAAAGGTGAGTTCTACTTATCTTTTTAAATTTTCTATATTTTCACTTTTCTCATATCTAATTCACTTAGTTTTGCATTAAAAATATAACATTCACTTCTTTTTCTTTCATATGTGTTAAAAATTGAATTTGAAATAAAAATCCTAATTTAGAAATAGAAAATTTAAATTAAAAATATGTTGTGAATTAGGAACTCTAATTTAAAAATAAAAAATTTATATTAAAGATATTATGAATTGTGAATTATAAATCCTAATTGATTTATTATGAATTTATTGTGAATTAAAATATTATGAAGTTTCAGTGAAATAGGAGATTTATTAAAAATATATTAAGATAAATAATTCATTGTGAATTAGAAATAGAAAATTTAAATTAAAAATATATTATGAATTGTGAATTACAAATCCTAATTAATTTATCGTGAATTATTGTGAATTAAAATATTATGAAGTTATAGTAAAATTAAAAATATATTAAAATAAATAATTCATTTGTGAATCAGAAATAGAAAATTTAAATTAAAAATACACTGTGAATTGAATTAAAAATTTTGTTGATTTGTAAATTATGACTTGTGATTGAAAATTCATTATTTTGTGAATTTGATTAAGTAATATGAATTTATTTTAATTGTTTATCTATAGTACAATAAGAAAAAGTATTTTAAATAAATCTACAAATGTTTTTGAAGGGAGTAGTAGTCAAAAAACAAAATTGTGTGGAATTTATTGAATTTAGATGACGTTGTTAGTGATCCGGAATTACGTAAACCAATTGAGGAGGTTGATGTCAAAAGAGATTTTAACAGTCTAGTTGTATATATTAAGAAAGAGATTTTGCAACAATTGAAAACAAGAAAATATTGTAATGTTTTCAACAAATGCAAATTCACATAATGCAATTGACTTCTCTTAATCGCACAATTAATACCAATAATTTAAGTGTCAACCAATAGTCTTTGTTTGCTTAGTAAATACTTATATTTATTATTTTAGTACTTTAATTATTAAATACTTATTTATTGTATCAAATATTTTTTATATCTAATAGCGAGTGAATATTTCCTAAAATAAATCTCTAATTTCGCTACTGTTCTAAGCATTTAAATACTCCATTTGTATGTCTGAGGTATCTCCATAACTGGAGACATATTAACATGCATTATTATATATTTTAATCAAGAACATTTTTTAAAAAAAAAAAAAATTGGATTATTTTAAAGCAAAATGTTATGGGTTGAGGCTTCTCAACTCAACCAAGTGATGGACTAGTAGTTGAATTATTGGACTAGAAGGGTTAGGAGAGTTTTACTTTGCGGCAAACATGAACCACTCTTTATGGCTGGTGTCAGCGTTGAAAATAGACCCATAATTAATTAGTACATTTTTTTTTCTTAGTTACATATGTTCGTCTCATGTACTTCTCTAGCGTGGAATTTGATTTCAAATTCATGTTTGATTTGTTTATCTTTTTTCAGATTTAAATATTTTAAATTTAATTTCTTAAAATACATTATTATTTGATTACTATTATTATTTTTTATTCTATAATTTTAGTGATGATTTTAATTTGTTATATATATATATATATATAATTTAAATCATAAATATGACAATTCAAAATAGAATATTAAATTGTTATTCATATAATTTAAATGATAATATGATATTTCAAAATGTGATATTAATAATGATAAGGAAACATTCCAAAGGAAAAAAAAATGTCGAGACATTGACTAAAGTATGCAAAAAAAGATTCTTAATAATTTGAGACATTTATCTTATTTTATAAAGTTACATCATATATTTTTTTAGTTATTATCAATATTATCAAAAATATATGTGAAGTAGCTATTCCTTTAATGTAATGATACTTTCTGTTAAAAAAACTTTTAAAAAAAATTAATCTTTCTAATAATTAGAAGATCAATCAAATTATACATAATTAATACCAAATTACTAAAACCATCAATAATATGTACATCGAACGTATATAATTGATTAAATTAAATCACTGATAAGTTTCAATAGTATTTGATTCGGGTTTAATTAATTTTTTTCTAATTTTATATTTTTATATTAAAAATTATTTTATATATATGCGGCATTTGGGTCCCTAAAGCCTTTATAATCGATAAATATGACTTAAACGTTTATCATATTATGGTTGTAGTTGTCTTTTCCCCCTTTCTCCGATCCGTTGGTTGGTGTGTTAGTGGCACAAGGATGATACGATGCATGGGTCCCCCTGATTTGGCCATGCTGATAACGTTTGATCCGTCCTTACCTTAGCAGCAAACTCAGCTGGCAGTACATGAATCCAACCCCCCTATTCACAAGTAGGTAGGCAACTTAATTCTTTCTTTAGTCTTTTCTTTTGTCCTCTTGATATATATATATATATATATATATATATATATATATATACACATTACTAATAGATTAAGACATTAGTTTTCTTAATATATATCTTTGGAATTGGACAAATAATTCATCCCATGAATACAATTCTTTGAAAGAACATCGAAAACTATCAAAATTTTTAAAAAATTTTGAAAATCA
This sequence comes from Omphalea diandra, assembly GCA_949677035.1. Lineage (NCBI taxonomy): Eukaryota > Viridiplantae > Streptophyta > Magnoliopsida > Malpighiales > Euphorbiaceae > Omphalea > Omphalea diandra. The sequence goes on along the minus strand of CATIWR010203702.1, from coordinate 607 downwards.
TCATTTCAATTAATTAAATGAAGAGAAAATATATAGATTTGGCAAATCTTTATATATTCACAAAATTTTTTGAAAAAAAAAAAAGAATGAGGTATTTGAAATTAAGTTCATTTAAGAAGTGATTTTGACAAAATCTTTCATCTCAATGAGTTGAGGAATTCTATGACATGAAGCACAACAACTAATCACTTTTATATCTTAAAAGTTGAAACTATATATTCTCCCTCGTGGTTTTCTTATAGCTTATATTTAATTATCTAGGATTAAAACCTTAATCAACAAAATAAATAAAATTCTTCATTTTAATAATTATCCTTACATATTTTTCAAGATTTTAAATTACTAAATGTTGGTCCTTAAACATCAAGAATGAGGTTGAATTGATAGGAATTAAAAAATTTGGAGGGAATATAAAGAATTTGGAAGATTGAAAAAGAAGGATAAGGAGAAGGAATGAACACACTATTTTTATAGTGGTTTGAGTGTTAATTAACCTTACATTCACTTCTTAATTCTTCACAATTGAATGTTCTACTAACTCATAATGGTGTTTCCAAGCTCACACCAAATTTGTACAATGTGTTTTAATGACTCACACATAACCTTA